>JNDS01002930.1:0-22216 GCA_000697035.1 Rhizopus stolonifer B9770
TTTTTTTTTTTTTTTTTTTTTTTTTTTTTTTTTTTTTTTTGCATAATGGAGAGACAATTTAACAACAGGTATACTAATATGTTTTTATCAATCACTATTCTAACACTCTTACAGTGCAGATCAAATGGTCAAGGAGCAAAGATCTTGGTTATACAGGTAAGCGATTCAAATCAATGTTTTTCCAATGTTCCTTTTTTTTTTAATTTAGCATCATATGTTCATCGTAAGGTAAATATTATTGATGTTTGTGTTCAAGTTTCTCACACTTTTCGTAGATAAATGTTTTCAAAAAAAGCTGATCATCAAGGCCTTGCTTGAGTAGGCAAGTTCTCTTTGATACTATTCTAAACAGCTTAACTAATTCATGTTTAATAGTGTATTGCATTCCATTCAAATACTGCTGTGCAATGCATGATTGACAGCTGGAGTATTCCCACACTATTTTTATTGAACCAATGGTTTTTTTGTAAAAAAATAAAGCATTCATCAAAACATAAACCAATCATTTTATTTGCATATTTTTTATGAAAATCAGGTTTCAGGAAGCAATCGAAAACGCCATAATGTGCTCAGAACCGCATTTGGACAAAAAAATTGGACTGTTACACAAAGTCCCAAAAAAAAATTGTCAAAACCCTATAAGGAAAGTTATTGGCTTTGGTGGCTTGTCAAAACGGGAATTTAAATATCATGACGAAAACGGCCATTTCGTCTCTGGGCGTGTATACTCAGATTTGCAGAGTCAAGCCACATTGATTAAAATAATTTAGTTGAACAAATCCATTCGGGTTATTCAGTTTGCCCTTTACCTAATGGTTAAAGTCAGTTCAGAATACATATCCATCGGCTGTAATAGAACAGCTCATGCTGCTTGCTGGGGCTATAATGGCCTCGTAGCATTTGGCGCTGACAAGTTGATCGCGCTTTATTCTCCTTTAGTAATATTTCTCAAAATAGGTTAACGACATTTTGACCATTCAATTCTTAGGATGAATACAGCCAAGGAGTGAAGGAAACGTTACCCGGACATACCGGCCGAGTAAACTGCTTGGCTTTTGTAGAAAGAAGTACCACTTCCCCCCCAAAAAAAAAAAAAAACAACTGTCAAGCAATTAACACATTTATGCTATAGATCAAGGTGACGAACTTAAGGACACGGCTTTAATTTCAGGCTCTGCTGATTGTACAGCTAAAGTGTGGAAGAAGAATACAGAAGGGAAAGTAGGTTGAGTGAGATAGTCTCAATGATACCCGATATTAAACTTTTGTTCTGTGATATAATAGTGGGTCAATTCAGCCATTTTGGCAGGTCATACAGGATCTGTAGAAACCATTGCCTGTATGCGTGCACATTCAATTAAGACAGAGACAGATATGATTGTTACTGGATCATCAGATGGTACCATTCGTGTTTGGGAGCGTAGTATTATTGACGATAACACAGGTTAGAGAGATATCCAAAAAAAAAAGGTATACCTTTTCTTACTGATATTACGCAGATGAGGTAGTTTGTAAGCAGGTGATAAGTAACGGAAACAAATACCCCATGTCATTGGCGCTTTCTTATTTGCCAAACAGTCAAGGTATAGACATAAAGTTCAATATGAGTTGAAATACAGTATATTCACTTTATCACAGTTCCAATTATTGCTAGCGGACATACAGATAAACTGATTTCAATTTACATTTTTCAATCGAATACAAACGAGTTTAAAAAAATGCATACATTGCAAGGACACGACAACTGGGTCCGAGACTTGTCTTTTGCAACCTTTACAGGAGATTACAAATTAAACATCGCTAATTCGTTTGAAAAGGGGGATTTGATGCTAGCTAGCGCAAGCCAAGACAAATATATTCGTCTTTGGAAGATCTCATCATACATCCATACCACCAACAAACCAGCCGAAGAAGAGAAAGAAGATAACGAGACGGGATTGAGCAGCGAGTTATTGGATGCTTTGAAAGAAAGTGCACTGCAAGTATTATAAAAAAAAATGAAAGGACAACAGCTAATTTTATGATGGGACACTAGGGAGGGAGAACAACTAAGCACTAAAGCACATATTATTGATGTTGACTCTATGCAATACTCTCTCATGTTTGAAGCATTGTTAATGGGCCATGATGATTGGGTGTTTAGTGTACAATGGCAAAAGCCCCACAAACAAACAGGTAAGAGGAGCTCTTTTTTGTTTGTTTGTTGACAGATACTGAATATCCAGTTTTTAGATGGAACCGAGGGTCTTGTTCAACCTATGCGTTTGATTTCTGCTTCTATTGATAAATCCATGATGATCTGGAGTCCAGAACCCACTACTGGTGTTTGGGTGAATGAAGTGCGTATGGGTGATATTGGCGGGAGCACATATCTGGGCTTTTGTGGAGCTCTTTTTAGTCCAGATGGAAAACACATTGTCTCCCATGGTGCCAACGGATCCTTTCACGTTTGGAAGGATCATTCTGAAGTCAAGGGGGAGAACAACTGGTCTCCCTTGGTTGCTATCAGTGGGCATTTTAAGTCAGTAGAAAGTCTTGCTTGGGATCCTAAGTCACGATATCTTCTTTCAGCAAGGTACAAAAAAATTTTTTTATCCATCGTGCAAAGCTCATATTTATTATTATTATTATTATTATTGTTATTATTTTAATTTATAGTTTGGATCAAACTACGAGATTATTTGCACCATGGAATCGCATAGAGAATGGGAAGTCTGTTTCTACATGGCACGAAATGGGACGACCTCAGGTTCACGGCTACGATTTAAAATGCCTTGCATTTATTCAAGAGTATCAGTTTGTCAGCGGTGCGGACGAAAAAGTGCTTCGAGTATTTGATGCTCCTAAATCGTGTGTTGAAAGTTTAGCTGCATTAACCGGAGATGAAAGTTTCAGAGAAAATGTTTCAAGTCGCCCTGTAGGAGCCAATTTACCTGCCCTGGGTCTTTCCAACAAGGCCGTTTTTGAAGGTGATGTAGGAGAAGAAGAGACTGATATTTCTAATGGCTTAGGAAGTCACGCATATACCTCAGCTACTCCAGATATCTTATCTGAGGTCATGCAACGCCCTCCCTATGAAGAGCATCTTATTCAGCACACATTATGGCCAGAAGTAGAAAAATTGTATGGCCATCTTTATGAGCTTATGTCGGTGCATGTGAGTTACGATGGAAAATGTATTGCATCGTCCTGTAAAGCCGCCACAGCAGAACACGCCATTGTCCGTCTGTTCAACACGTCTACCTGGAAAGAAGCCAAAACGCCCATTGACGCTCATTCATTGACTGTAACAAGTACACGCTTTTCTCATAACGATCGATGGTTGCTCACTGTGTCCCGAGACCGTTTATGGGCAATTTCCGAGCGTGATTCGAATGACGAAGACACGCCTTACAAACTTGTTGCAAAAAATAAGGCGCATGCACGCATCATTTGGGATTGTTCTTGGAGTCATGATGACAAGCTGTTTGTTACAGGTTCTCGCGACAAAACTTTTAAAGTCTGGACTCAACCTGATGAAGCTCTTCCAAACTGGACTTGTGTTCAAACTATCAAGTGTGAAGAAGCAGTTACTGCCGTTGATTTCGCTCCCATTTCACTGAACAATAAGTACCATCAAACAAACTGTTTGTGTTGAAACCTAAACTCTAACGCTTTCTTTCTTTTTTCTTAGGTACGTGTTGGCTGTAGGATTAGAGAACGGTCGTATTTTACTATACTCATCTGAGAGTACACACCCTAACAAATGGGAATTATGGCACAAATTTGAAGAAAGGTAAAAAAAAAAAAAAAAAAAAAAAAAAAAAAAAAAAAAAAAAAAAAAAACCACCAATTTTTTTTTAAAAAAAAGAAAAGGGCATGTATTAATCCATAATATCTAGATTATGTCATTTTGGTGTTGTGCGTTCTTTGGTATGGCGAAAGATGACTCAAGATAGACTGCTTCATTTGGCTTCTGGAGGTGAAGATCACTCTGTAAGAATTTTCAATATTGAATATTAGAAGTTGTTGCTTTTTTTTGTATAATAAATCTTTTTTCACCTTTTTTTTTAATCAACACTTTCAAGAACCTTCTTGGTTATATTAAAAAGCCTGATGCGTTCTAATAGATATTGTTCAGTCTTTTTGGCAACGTAAGAATCTGTCTGCCATAGTTCTAGTAAGTTGTATGCTTCTTTGGGTGTTGATAAATGTGAAGAAATGTTATTGAATAAACTGGATTTGTATTTGTATTCTTGGCTGTAAGAATGTGCGATACAGCTCACCATGTCGTAGAGTTCAATAGGATCTACAGAAACCACTTGTAGCATGGATTCAGTTGAAAGAGGTTGTAATGTTGGCTCTGGTACTTTTACTATAAATCTATCCACTTCCAGCTTTAGGCTATTCCAACTGTCACATACGTTTTTTAGCAGCTCAATAGCTGTCTCCAATTTTCTTAATAAAATTCTTAAAGACTCTGTTTGTTTGAAAACAAGATTTTGTTGACTTACACCATGACTTTCTACTAATTTAGGCAAGTCAAGTGTACTTTTTTGTTGAGAGATTATATTGCAGATGGATTGTAATATTGATAGTGATTTTGAATGCACCTCTGCCCAAGTATTGCTGAATACTTGTGCCTTTTTCAAAAGGGAATGTGTAGTAATGCGCTGCTGTATAAGTTTTTGCATGTCAAAAGGCCGTGTTTTTTTTATCTAATTCAAGCCACAGCTTAAATAAAGATCGGCAATGGGAGTATGTTATTGGCCGGATGTTTGTTATCCGATGATTTCGCTTAATAAATTATTTTTATGAGGACTTGATGGAGGCGCTCATCAATTTCAAAGTTGGAAACGTAATTTTTTCATTTTATAATAAGAATGTGGTGGATTTCAAATGATATAATTTTGAAACTTGCTAAAACAATGGAGAATGTAGAATTTCAATCACACCGTTGATGATTCATTGATTGTTCTGGACAATTTGAAGAGATGTATCCTCAACAACTTTATAAGATGCAAATTTATTCTATTGGTAGGTGACTGTCCTGACCAGACTTTAAATATGTACAATTTTAGTTGAATAAAGTTTCCCATTTCTTTTCGACTTTTAATGTAAGTCTCAAACTAAACCTTCATTTACAAAAACTTAAACATTTTGTTAAAAAAAGGGGCTTCAAAAAATCAGGTGTAAAAAGAACGTTCGGCAAAAGGGTATGAGTATATAATATTGAGTTTAGCCTGCTACTGACCAAAACTTCTATAGGGGGGCACAAGCGATAGCGAAGAGGACTATATTGGACCGTTGAATTTACTAGTTGAGAAAAGATCTTTTAAAAGCAATACATACAAAACAATAAAAAAGAACAAAAATCTCAAACAGATTCTGACGATGGAAAGAGAGAGACAACTTGCTTTGGATATACCCACTTGTAAACATAGACCGATGCATCACAATTTATACTCATCCTTTCGCATTAGACGAAAACATTGAATGTCCTCCTTCTGTTTTGCCTCAAAAGAAATATTGCGATCTTACAGGGTTAGATGCAAAATACACGGACCCCAAAACCGGATTGAGATATCATAACGCAGAAATATATCAATTTGTTCGTACCCTGGGCGTTCCCAACGTACAAGCCTACCTTTCCAGCAGAAATGCAGCCGTTGTCCTTAAATAAAATACATGGCGTCCCCTTTATTCTTCAATAAAGTCTTCTTCATCATCATTATCATAATCCACTTCATTCTAAGTTCAAATATTAAACACTTTTCTTATTCTCTTTTTCTTGTTACCATAGTATAACCTGCTATAGCTTGATCAATCAGATCCTTCATATCTTCATTTCCCCCTGGAATATAATCTCTTGCTGTAGATCCTGCATTATTCCGTATTCTAAAATATTATGATAAGGCCCTTGTATCCATATTGATCATTAACTTACCTTGGGTCCGCTCCCGAATTAAGTAATAAGTCTACTATGTCTAAAGCGACTTCCGGATCA
This sequence comes from Rhizopus stolonifer B9770, assembly GCA_000697035.1. Classification (NCBI taxonomy): domain Eukaryota; kingdom Fungi; phylum Mucoromycota; class Mucoromycetes; order Mucorales; family Rhizopodaceae; genus Rhizopus; species Rhizopus stolonifer. Next base: position 5,987 of record JNDS01002930.1, read on the forward strand.
TCTTCATATTGTACTGCCATGTGCAATGGTGTATTTCCTTGTTTATTGTTTTTCTTGTCCAATTTAAGACCTGGAACACGAACAAGCATCTCTAGGCAATTCAATGCTCCAAATTGTGCTCTATACAGGATATAGCCATTTGTCATTTTTTATTTATTTTACTTACGCGTAATGACACGCTGTATCGCCAAGTCCATCTGTGTGATTAATGTTAAATTCCCCTTCTTTTAATACATCTTCCAACATTTCGTCTTGGTCGTTTCTACATGCTGCCAACATGAGATCGTCTTTTTACAAAAAAAAAAAAGATCTTAAATCACTGAAACTATGTTTTCTCAATTTGTCTCATTATTATTACTGTCTGTTGCTCCTTCTTCGGTGATATCCATTATGAGAAGAAAAAAAAAAAAAAAAAAACTGCTTGTCACTTATTTAGGTATGTTGCACAAAATGCATGGTTACCAAAGTAAATGTATTGACATATTTGGAAGAGCTGTAAGTTTAGATGTTCCCTTGATATTCCCCTTCTCTTTCTCTTTCTCTTTTGTGTAATTTTTCAATAACCGTCTTATTTAGTTCTCTCCCTTTTCTTTTTAAAAAAAAAATATATGGCATTAAACTCTAAGGATCCCTATAGAGTAGTAAGAAAGCATTCTGACATAGGTAAAGAGGGAATGAGAGAAAACTCTTCGAGTACTTTGGCTAAAGAGAATTAAAAAGGGTTACCTAAATTCGAACAAAATCTCAGCTTAGAAACCAGTATCACACATTTATCACCCACGCAACACCTTCCACAGGACCCATATAATCGACAGAATGATAGAAAATACATCGAATCAGAAAAGAGGGCCAATTCATACCTGCCCTACTCAAACCACAACAGAGATCTATCACGTCCAGTTGAACCAATCTACCTTGATGAAGACCTGTCTAGCTTTCATTCAACGGGGCGATACGGGCCAGTAGGATCGCTTTTACAGGATAACATTGTAATAGATATGATAGATAATACGCATAATACTCATCAGCTACCACACAAAAACATCAATGCGTCTACACAGCCATTGGGACCAGCGAAAAAAAAGAGATGGTGGACACGCCTAGGAATCAGTGGTCGAAAGCTGGTTTTCTTTGCTTTTTCGTTTATTATTCTTGTTGCAGTAATATGGTATTTTGTTTGGCCTCGAGTGCCTACACTGCAATACGTCGGCGCCTATTTAGATGACAATCCGACACTGACCAACGTCTCGATGACATCTATTTGGAAAGTGAACTTTACTGTGTTAAATAGCGACAATTGGATTCCAATCAACGTTCAGAATTTTGCTATTAGTGTGATTGATGGGAATACAGGGGTTACCTTTGGTGAAGGTAATTCAAATTCACTTTTACTCGCTCCAAGATCTATTGATCAAGTGATTACTATACCCATTCATATCAATTATACTGCCAGTAGCTCAAATGATCCTACGTTTCAAGATCTGTCTAGTTCTTGCTCCATTGTAAACCAAGACTTGTCTAACCCTCTCAAACAAGCCTTTGATATCAAGTTTCTTATTGTGTATTATATCAAAGGGATTATATGGCACACGATCTCTACAGTGTCTCCTATCACCACCTATTTTCAATGCCCCACAAGTACAGATTAATCCACATACCAATCGAAAGAGGAGGTCTAAGCTTTAATTTTACTGTATTTCATTGGGCAATTTATATACGGACCTGAAATATGGATTTTAATTTATCTTATTTTCTCCTTTTCTTTCTGTTTAAATGCCCACTTTCGGAAAAAATGTTGAACTGAAAATAAATATATCCTCCGAGGAGATTGTACTTTTAGGGCATCCTCAGGAGGCAGCAGGAAAATTACTTCAGGGACAATTGACGTTAAAGCTTCTTGAATCAACCAAAATTAAGGTAGTTCGTTTGTCATTTTCAGGCCGTGCGAAGGTAGCTTGGTCTGATGGTAATTAAATACATACCCCTTATCATTTTCTTACCACTCTTTTGTTTAGGCAGTGGACCTCAGCATGATAGACGTATAGTGATTGAAGAAACAAAAGAGTTTTTCAAAAATAACCAAGATGAGTCAACAAAACTTCAAGAGTGGAATGCAGGACATTACAGTTGGCCTTTTGAATTCCAAATACCGGGAAATTTACCGCATGCGTTCAAGTCTGACGAAGCCTCTATTTCCTACACATTGAATGCGGTAGTCGAGAGAAAAGCATTTTATATTAATACCACAGCGCAAAGGGACGTCAAGATTCTTCGGTCTGTGCTTCCGTCCGATTTTGAATTAACGCGGCCGCTTGAGATGGACAGTTCTTATGGAGATATGATTGCTTACTCTTTCAAACTTCCTTCAAAACTGTACGCATTTGGTAACAGGATACCGATTAATTTCAAGATTATTCCAATGTGTCAGTCTGTCCGATTAAAAAGCCTGATAGTTTCTATTAAAGAATATAGTGTCTGCAAGACGAACTCGCGTCAAAGAACTGTACCTCGTTTCATTCGTGTTGGACGAGAAGTCTTTGACGGAGAGGATTCAACTGATACGTCCAAGTGGGAAGGTACACTCTACCTTGAAATTCCCGGAGAATCAGGTCTTATTCAAGCTGATATAGAATATGCTTTGATTGATATTTATCATAAACTCAAGCTGGCCATTGCCTTGATAGACTCGGATGATAAAACTAGAGAAATTCGTTGTGAAGCTAGTATCAGAATTGCAGAATCACTCATATACACCCAGGAACTCGGTATTTTACCTCCTTATAGCGAAATATGGCGATCTATTCCGTATAATCCTTCGAATGTAGAGTTTTCAAGATATTCTCATTTAGACAATGATGAAGCTCGACCACCGCTACTTCCTGAATCCAGCCAACCTGTAACCATATCAAGGTCGAATAGTCCAAGTGGAATCCCTTGGTGGGATGGTGTTGACTTGGGAAAAGTACCATCTTATACAACAGTAGGCACACACCTTATCCCTTCATCTTTTCCTCCCGATTATGATTCAGAGGAAGGCTCGCCCGAAATACATTAGAAAGGATCTCTTCGAAAAAGTCCGCGGATCTTTCTCATTTATCAGTCACGTCTTAAAAAAATGATGTTTTGTCCTTGCAAAAAAAAAAAAAAAAAAAAAAAAAAAACCTTCTTCTTTTTAATTAAAAATATATACATATGTTTGGATAAAATCAAGAAAACAGCTGCAAAATGTGCTTTTGCTATAAAGAGGTTGCTACTTTAAATGACCTTGGCTTTTTCCCTCAAGAAAAACATATGGTGTAAAAGCAATCTGCTACTATCAGTGTACTCACATGTCCGACCGTTTCTTATTGTCGCGTACCTCCCCTCCACCGCTCCTCCCTTCTGCCTCTTGCCTCAACTGCTATCTTTTGCTCACGATGAAGGGGATATTAGCTTAGCTTTTGTATAATCCTTGGCTTCTGTCAAAATTGTCGGGAAAGTGGATCTAGACGGCGTGCTTTTTTTTTCCTCAAGAAAAAAAAAAGGAGTTTTCCCGTTCAAACGGAGATGGCTTCGAAAAAAAGTGTTTCACATAAATCTTGAAGGCTTTATCTACAAAAGAGATAAAGTATTATCTATTGTTATCTTTTGATGTTCTCCGATAAGTGCCTAAATAATCCTCTTTTGATCTACTCTTTGTGTATCACCAATAATCAGGGCCTGTTTGGTGAATTATCAGCGTGAGAATTTAACAGAGATCAACGGGAATAAAGTTCAAGATTCCTCGGAAGTTCAATCCAATAATTTCTTTATGAACGCACTTTACCAAAACCTTACGCGTATTGTTCGCAAATAAGCGGGTGCAGAAAAAGTTAGGTTTTATTCTTATATCTCCTATTTAAACCACATCGTAACTTCTCTTTGTTTCCATCTTTCTTTTCTCTTTACAACAAAAACAAAATGGAGAATGATTTCAGTTTTCTTTCCTGTACGATGCTTGAAGATCAAGATATATATTCTACTTTGCTCATAAACCAAGAATTGAACGATGATTGCTTACCGTTAAAGAGAAATTATGGTAAATACAAGTACTTGTGATGACATTGGCTTAACGTTTACAGCCGCCTACACAGACTACGATGCTTTATCTTTAGATGATAGTCAAAGCACAGGTAAATAGCTCCTCCTCCCGCCCCCCTTTTTTTTTAAAAAAAAAATTCAATTGACATACGATTATTAGCATCCAAATCACCTCGAGCAAAAAAATTAGGTCGTAAACTGGCAATCGACGAAAGAGAGGCAAGTAAATACTCTCTTCCTCTCTTTTTTTTTTTTTTTCAACTTATACTTTCAAAATAGGACCAAGAAAAGATCAGAAGAAAAGAACAAAACAGAGCAGCGCAAAGAGCATTTAGAGAGCGTAAGGAGAAACATGTAAAAGAACTCGAGAAGAGATTCAAGCAGTTTCAGGATAAGCATGCTTTGGCTATCCAGCAATTGATTCATGAAAATCAATATTTGAGATCCGTTATTTGCCGATTGGAAGTGGAGAATTGTGTGCTGAAAGGAACTCCGGTAAATTCGATGGAAGATGTGTCCAAAGCTTTGGAAAATGCTCGGACAGCACTTCCCTTGCCACCACCACCTTCTACTTCTTCCTTTCAGCTTTCATTTAAGCCCCCATTACCTCCACTTCAAATACGTCCCTCGTCCATGGAACAACAACAACAACAACAACAACAACAACAACAACAGGTGAACAAGCTGGCTAAAATGGAAGCAGATCACCAAGAGAAAACTCAACGCGATTTTACCTTTTCCATCTCTACACCCGATACCTTACGAGCTCACGCACAAATCAATAGAAGGGACCAGCATTTTCCAGCTGTTCAGCTCTATCCTGATCACAGTCACCCAGTTCATCTGATGAGAAAAGATAGACTAAAAAAACAAAAAGAATCTCAAAAGATACAAAAAGAACCTGTCAACAACAATGATCAGGAATTGGACGCCTTCCTCAAACCATTTCTGGAGACTCATGATGACATAAATATACATGGTACAATCAGCAGGACTGCAACTCAAACCGTACCTGAAAGAAAATCAAACAGGCGGCGCCAGCAAACATCTTCCAAGATATGGCAAAGAGTCAGCCAGCATGCTAGTAATCCAAAATTCAGTGTGGATCAATTATTAAACGCCGTCAAAAAATCCACACTGTTAACTAACGAAAAGCTTGTTTTGGATGAATGGGATATGGAACAAATGCTTCAAGACTTTTAATAATAAATAATAATACAAAAAAAAAATTGTACATATATACATATATACTTATATACTTATATACATATACATATACATATACATATACATATATATTATTATTATTTTGGTTTTTATTATTATTTAACGCCCATCTCTTGTTAGCAACTCATATATGTCTTGGCATACTTCATCTTCGTCATAAGCAGTAAATTCATCTGAAAAGACCTGTCTAAGAGGTGTGGAGCGTGATATCCAAGTTTTCATTGACTGACTGTCATTTGTTGAGAGGGACCGGCTATTTCGAGAGACGAGGTGATGCAACTTAAATGAGTAACCACTACTATTTCCTGTCCGATGACTGCTCAACGTACTCCACGTCTCGTTACCTGTCTGTTGACCTGCCGCTTTTCCATTTGCTGCTTTGATATTGTAACCCATGTATTGAAGCAGCCCGGCCAGATGCTTCATAATGTCGATGTATTGTTGTTGGGATAGAGAATCTCGACTGAACCTAGCAATTTCATAACCTTTAACATATACTGTCCCTAATTGTTTATCCATAATGCCTTCCCGAATTAGAAATTCAATGTACTGTCGTACAGGGCAATAAAGGGGTCTTTTGTAGCCTGGATCAATGCTAATGGCTACTTTTTCAACAATAGAGGGTGTTCTGGCAACCGCTTGTTTAAAATTTAATCCCTCAAACAATGGCGTACCTTTTACAGGTTGAGTTCTTCTTCTTTAATTGTTTTTATATATGCATATATACCTGGTTTGGCCCATCCCGCAGTATGTATATCTTCGTTTCTAGGCAACGTGCTTTCTCTAATCATCTTTGTTTGTTCAAATCCATTTTTGACTTTAAAATATACTTTCTATCCCAATTATATACATATATTGTTCTTTCGTTTTTTTTTTTTTTTTTTTTTTTTTTTTTTTTTTTTTTTTTTTTTTTTTTTACCTCTGGAAGATCATTTCTTTTGATCGGTATACAAGTCTTGGGTATATTTTGCATAGAGATTCTAATAGATAACATTCGACTACAAGAAAACAACAATGAAGCTAAGGCCAAAAACACGTAACTTCCTGTGACAACCACCAGATTTCGAAAGTCAAAGCTTCCTGTCGTGGTTTTATCTGCTAATGCTTGAATACTCACATCCGCCGCAGATATTGCAACACATACTGCTGTCAAGATAATAAGAATAAAGAGTGAAGATGCATAAAGATAATGTGACAATCTGTTGGATTTCATATAAAAAAAAAAAAAAAAAGAGAGAGAGAAAGAGAGAAAGAAATCAATAAAAGTATGATGGTCCGTGACCATTCTCTTTGAGTCACTTGCCATTTTAAGTAGTTCATTATGGTCATTATCATCAGTATTGTGATATTTGTTTTTATTGGTATACAAAGAGCCGTTTATATCAAATAAAAAAGTAGGGATTACTAACAGTCTGGAATGTATAAAGGAGGGGGGGGGGGTTGATCTGCTTTGTTTGGCAAAATAAATCAGTTTTCGATCTTGACTCAGGAATACCAGCAGACTGAGTAAGCGCATAAAACACTTGATGATATTTTGGCTATTTTTTACTAAGTGATTGAAAAAAAAAAAAAAAAAGAAGATGTTTTGAAATGAGAGTCTTTTTAAAGTAAAATGAAAGAATACCCAAACAGTAGAAATAAAGACCTGATAGTTTTGTTTGAACACATCTGCTTCCTTCAATGAGCTGCCTCATTGCATAACGTTGATTTACTGCATCTGAACAAAATTTGGTAAATGTTACACAGAAGCAATAATGGTCGGAGATCATCCACCGTAACTGCAACTGCTTTATATCAATGGCAAAAAAAAAAAAGGAGCCAGAATACACTAACGATTTGATAATGTGTTTCGCATTTGGGAGAAAAAGTAGATTCTGTAGTTTTTATCAAAAAAATATTAAAAAGACAACATAAAAGAATACTTTTTCTAGGCATGTCTATCACTGTTTGAGATTGGTGATACAAGTAATTAAAAACTTGAATATGTTTTTTTTTTCTCTCTTCCTCTTAAAAAAAAAAAAAGAAGGATGGTTTCTGATATACGATATCAGCGGCTTAAGCCTGTAAATAGTGAAATCAAAGGAAGCTTGAGGGTAAAATATAGGTTAGCAAAGGGTTTAACCATCACCAGTCTACTTGCCATCGTGCTCATGGCAGGTTATTCTTTGATTCGTCCAGGTAATTGTAAAGAAATCAACATGTTATTCTCATTCTAATTACCACTATGTTTTTCTTTAAAAAAAAAAAAGATACTCCATACAGCCATCAAACTGAAGAAAATATAAAGACTAGCGAACTTGACAATAATATATCAGCTTTTACTACTCAAGAGGGCTCATGTCAATTACCTAATGAGATTTTAATTGAAAAACCAACCGATGGCTCATATGCACCACCCTCTCCTCACTCTTCTTTACTTCATGCTGTCAGCTTTTCCTCTAGTGAAGAATATCAAAACTACTGTCAGCAGTATGATGCAGACCAAGGAGGGTACAGCCAAGAATGGAAGTACAACGAAAACGGCGAGTGTGGTAACTGGCAAGAAAATTATATCAAGTTGCATAAAAAGAACATGGATGCACTAGAAAGTTACAAGAAGAATGAGTTTCCTAAAGTCGAGATGGGAAAGAAACCCCTGTTTATTTCATATCTCTGTAAAGAGGTACCGAAAAACAGCAATCGGGGTTGTGGTGGATTGGCAGATAGAATGGGAGGTAAACCTTTTACTGATTATTTCTTAAAATTGTATTCTTAATTTATCTTTTTTTTTTTGGGGGGCAAATGATAGGAATGATATCCACTTTCTTTTATGCTTTATTGACGGACAGAGCGTACTTGTTGAATTGGGCAGAAATGAACCCTTTACCTTTGGAAGATGTTTGGGAAAGACCTTATATTGAATGGTCTCATGATCCGAAAGAAATGGAATTGTTATTTAGTGACGATGAAAATGCATTACTTGGATATCAGAAAGTGGATATATTGAATAGAAAATACAAGGATCTCACCGCTACTATATTTCCTGATGGTGGTAATACAGAACTTAAGGATCTATGGAACGGAACAGTAAGTGAGAAACAAGAGATAAACATATGTGTCTGATTTTTGCTGTAGTATGTTGAGGTACGGTCTAATCGAGGCTTCATCGTTCGCACATTTCAGATATCCCAAAAGTACAAAAAGATTCTCAACAAAATGGGACTCACCAAAGAAAACACGTTCAAGTGCATCACCGACTTTTTATTTCGACCAACAATTGCATCCAGACGTTTCTTGAACGCATACAAAAACCTTTTTGAGATGGAAAGTATACTTAGTATTGGAATTCAAATTAGAACAGATGATAATGCGCTCGCTAATCCGCAGTACGATCAGAACGGCTTAGAAAAATGGGGTCATTTCCTGAAATGTGCCGGTGAATTGGCCAGCTTCAAAAGGAAGCCACATCACAAACAAGTCGTCTTTTTTTTGGTGACTGATTCTGCCCATTTACGTAATGAATTTGTCTCTTTAAATCATGACAAAGAGCTCGCCCGTAAGTATCTCGATGAGAATCTTGTTCAAGCCTCAAGCATGGTCATCACCGGATTGCCTATTGAACATATCGAGCCTGAACAAATTGCAAAATATATCGAAGTTGAAGACCCAAAGGAAGTGAACAAGGCTAGAATGCAACCAGGCGTCAATAGTGCTTATATGGAAAACTGGCTTTTAGGACTCACACAGTATCGCGTCATTAGTGTTCAGGGCTATGGCAAAATGGCTTCTTTCTATTCAGGTGAAGACAAGACGTCTATTTCAATGCCAAAAAGTGGTGGACGTTCTCCTATCGTCTGCTCTGCTGAGAGTTCCTTTACTAGCTTTGACTGGTTGAGTACTCAATGGAGTTTGGGATAAAAATGATGTAAAAATAAAAATAGATTGTAAATTCAGAGCTTATTAATGAGTTCAATGTCTTTTTTGTAACATAATCTTTGATAATCCTGCAAAGAAAGAGTGATTTGCACTCGGATATAAAGTCAATACGAAACTTTGCTACAATCATCACAGCCAAACACATTATTTAGATTCTTCTCCTTTACTTGGCCTCCCATTGAGTCACCATACCTTTTTACATCACATTAAAAGAACTTTAAATAAAGCTGGAATTTTATTCCACTTAAAAAAAATCCTTGGACAAAAGGCTAAATAAGAACGGGTTGAGGGCAATAGATTCAAAAATTAAGAAAGACTCTTTTAACTTAAATAAACTGACAAATATAGAAGTTCACGTCAGCTTGCTGATGCTGGGAATTTTGCCTTTTTTTTTTGTTTGTCTAGAATATGCTGTTTCTTTAAAAAAAACACACTTTTTAGAAGTGAAACTCACGTTTTTATTTTCTTTGTATGTGGTGCACTAAAATTAAAAGATAATAATTCAATTGTTCAAAGACAAGGTATTCCAGCCTTGTAAGCTTAAAAAAAGGAAGGAGGGCATTCAATCCATGTGGGGATAAAATTACCCATCAACCCAATCGTGTCAACAAGAAATTTATGCACAATGCATAATACTCTGCCTCTTTTAAAAGATAAGGTCTCCTGAAAGCGTATAAATATTCCCACACACTCCTGTTTTTGATTATCCGTCCAAAGCCATATTTCTCTGAAAAAAAGGTATAAATACAGCCATTTCAAGAAGTAAAGTCATTGGTTTTGAATTTGAAGTCGTGTAAAAAAAATCTTGATGTTCAATAATGATGTCAGTTGGCCCAGCAATGAAGTCGTTTATTATCAAGACGTAATGTGCAATAAGCGGGCTCTCTCTCTCGTTCTCACTCAATAAAGAGGCACAAGAGACCCATCGACTTTCAGTCCAATTTCGTATTCCAATTAAAACAACTAAAACAACCAATAAAACCACAATAAACCAAAAGACTTGTTAATTGATACTATTTACTACCATAGAAATCTACTGCCCCATTAAAAAGATACATAAAAACACTTTCGTATCAGCAGCAATTTCCAGAGGATGCTCTTTATATCTATAAAGTTATTTCAATCATGTAATTTCCGTATGATTTTAACCACCGTGCAATGACGCTTTGCTAAAAACATAATATAATTGCATTATGTGTGAAGTATGAATGCCTTTTATACAAAAGCTTCACTCTTTGATCCTACTGTATTTCCTAATCCTTCCGAACAAGATTTTAATATAAATACATGGGAACCTATAATTGAAGCTCTTTTTTCAAACCCTGTTGTAAAAATCAAAAGGTAAAGACGAAGCTTTTATCTTAAAAAAGGAAACATCAGCAGAATAACAATATTACCTATTTTAGTGGAGATACAATGTTACTAAATCTTAATGGTAAACAAAAAATAGATTACAGATTAGATACAATCGTCAACCAGAGGCTTGTTGATTCTGGCAAAATTGAGGTTGGTAGGAAAGTCCAAAGAATTATTGGCTATTATTATTTTATTCATCCACCCTCTTTTTCTGTGTTCTCCCTCCAAATTTGCGGTTTAAAAGCCGATTAGCTTCGAACGACTCTCAAGTTGACCTCAAAATATACCACAGAAAGAGTATGCGAAAGAATCCGTGTAGCCGTAAGCCTACCAGCAATAATGACATGATTCTTTTTCTGCAACACATTTTGTTGTACAAGGAGAAAGTCGAATTAATGGCAATTTATATAAAAGGGGAAGTAAACAAAGCATTAGATAGACGTTCTTCTTTCGGCCCTGTCTTCAGCCCATCTTACAAGAACAATTTAGGTAATTATCATGCTTGGCTGGATGAAATATCGAATGCTTAGCATTTTTTTTTAATTTGTGTTTTATACCAATTATTGCGAAGTCAACTCAACCAGATTTGATAAACAATAATGATTTTTTTTTTTAATTTTGACGGCTGGTTAAAAACTTTGAGCATTAAACCCAAGTCATTGTACTGTATCCAAATGGTGCTCATTCCCTTATTGCACACATTTGAAGTCCATAATTACTCTTTAGATTATCGGTGGAATCCCCTAAAATGTGTCATTATGGCTCCTACTGATGACAATATTAACCGATCATTTTTATGAAACTCCAATTCCCAAAGCATTCTCTTTCTCCTATCTTGGTATCCCTATTAAACCCGGTGGCTTGCTCGACTATTCTGCTTTAGTCCACCACAATATCAATAAAGCCTCTCTCACTATGAATCAACTTGTTGCAATTGGTCTCAACTCTAAAAAAAAACTGGGCAACTTAAAATCAAACACTTGACCAAATTAGCTTTATTTTTTTGGGCAATTTAACTTCGTACAAGTGTGCGGAGTTTTCAAATATTCGGTAAATTGAGAGTGGACACACAGTAAGACATCAAATACAAAAAAAAAAAGCCCAAAAGCCATGGGAATAGTCTATTTTCAGTTTTTCTCAAGTTATTCAATAGACTTTGAGTATTTAGACAATACTTTGATATCATTTATTTATGTTATCGCAAAAAGTAGCGAGTTCAATATCTCTTGTGGATAATCCTTGACAATCATGTGTAGAAAGAGTGATCTTTACGCGATTATAAACCTAATACAGAGTTTAGAAGAAGAAGAATCAATGTGAAAATGTACTTACATTAAACCATTCAGGATGATGATTCATTTTATCCGCTTTCAAAGCAATGCGAGACATGAACCCAAAGGCTTCATTAAAGTCTGAAAAGGTATATTCCTTGATAATAGCATCTCTATTATCCATTAATTTCCAGCCATTTGAAAGCAAAGAGGCTAAAATACTATCGCGTTCTTTTTCTGTTAACTTCGATACGTCCATTATGTGTAGAAAAGGAAGAAAAGAAGTGAAGAAAGGAAGTGAAGAAAAGAAGTGAAAAAAAAAAAAGTTTCTCACGCTGAGAAAACTAGATTTATTTTTTGTCCAATAAAGTCATCTTAAATCTGTATTTGACTGGACACTTGATCATAGCCACTACAGACGATGAATAAGCAATATCGAGTCTAACCCTTTTTCTTACCCCTTTTTTAATGCAGGAACCCGAAATGTAGCAGACATATCAATATCTCTTTCGTTCTTTTTGTACTTGTCGCCCACATAAAGTGCCGCTCCTACCACATTCGTCCACATAAATAACAAGTTGAATAGGGGAATCAGTTCTAGCGCAACTGCCACTGCACCAAATTGACAATAAGCCGCGTGGTTTTCCCAAGCGTATCTTCTCGATTGATTCACATTCAATCCTCTAAATTCCAGGTCATAATGAATATGATGTCCCCAACTTTATCAAAATTAACAATTAAAAACCGATTGATATATATATATTATATACTTCATTTATCTTTACCATGCTACCCATCCATTGATGTAACAAGCAATGCATGTACCAACCACAGGTATTAAATGCAACGGAGCTGTAATGATCAAAATTAAAATCTTTTTTTTTTTTTTTATAACCAAAGTGAGTTTCATATTTCTTTTTCCTTTTTTGTTCACTTACTTGAGCTAAAACAAGTAGCCAGACCATAGCTAAACCCGATGAAATACCACGACAACACAAGACAAGACCAGAAACATGTATACGCGTATCAAATATTCTGTCCAATCCTTTGGCTCTTAACGTGGCATCAAACAGTGCATCTTGGAATATAGGCATCAGAATCGCAAAAAAGATGAGATCCATCAAGGCTGATTCGATTAATACGAAAATGACTGAAACAGTCCATGCTAACCAAACTGGACAGTGAGCAGTAATAAGAGCATGTGCTTGAAGAGGCAAAAGGTAGACAAAAGAAAGAATGAGTGAGACGAGACCAAAAGCAAACGTTAATAAAAATGGACACAAGGTTTTGAGCCATAACTATAAGCTAAGTACCCGTAACAATCTTGATGTAATTGTACCTGAGGATGTGTGACGAAGAAAATGATACCTGTAATAGGATAAATAGAAGGTGGTGGTGCCATTGGAGAAAAAAAAAAAAGAAAAAAAAAAAAAGAAAGAAAGCGATTTTTCAAAGAGAATGTTATCCTCCTTATTTTCATATGGCTTAGCAACTTGTATAGAACAATGGGTTGTGTCACGAGTTGCATATATAGCTTCTTTTTTTCTTCAGTTCAAATAATACCAAAGGTAGTTAATTTTGAAATGGCTGTAATTTTTCAGCTAAAGATATCTTGATTGAGTGCATTCAAAAATCTTCAACCTGACATAAAAAGCATTAATCATGAATAAAACACAATTTGTGTTATAACGATCTCTATTTTTAATATTAATAACAAACACAAGAAGGTGAAAGGATAATATATTGTTCCTGCTGTTTTACTAGAAAGAGAACTCTAAAGAAAGATCTTTAGCTATCAATTCCATTTACTTGCTATAAAGACCAACCTCAGTATTAAATGCATCTATCTTTGAAAAGTCAGACCTATTGTCTTATCCTCAAAATTTCCCAATGGATTCATTTTGTTATCCTTTTGAAAAAAAAAGGGGGGGGGTTAAATGATATTGTCAAAGTACACAACATCATATAGATAATTACACAAACATACATAACTTCTTTATTCTAATTAAAGTAGGTTTGTGTCGACCAAGGATTTGACATCATATTGTTCACTGGTTGATTAACAAAAGATGAATGCATTGGCTGATTTTGCATATTGAAAGGTGCACCTGTTTGGGAAAATGGATTGCTGTTAGTAGCAGTATGGTGTTGTTGATAGGATGGACTAGGTGTTGTTTGTTGGAACATGTTATTACCAAATGTAGGTGTAGGATTAAATGCTTTAGGAGATAATGGGTAAATATAATTCTTTCGTTAGAGTTTGGGAGGGGGGACTCTCACCTGAAATAGCGGGGCTACTGTTAAACTGTGCACCAGAAAAGTTGTTTTTTGACAAACCAAATGGATCATTTACATTGACTGAGGATGGTGCAATATTAGGATTAGTTTGGCCTGTAAAAGGAGAGCTTGTGTTTTGTTGTTGTGTTGTTGTAAAGGGGAATGTAGGTGTTTGTTGTAGGTTAAAAGGAGTATCAGGCTGTTGTGGAGCAGCCCCTGTATTAATTATAGCCTGTGAAGTAAATTTAGTACTGAATGATTCCTGTGGTTGCTGTTGTTGTTGTTGCTGCTGTTGAGAGACAAAAACTCCATTCATAGCTTGTTGTTGCGAAGTACATCCTATACTGGCTGTTTGCTGTAGTTGATTCTGCGAAGCAAATCCTGTGCTTGTAACTTGCGCAGAAAATGGATTGAATTGAGCAGATGCCATGTTTGTTCTAGCTTCTTTTAAAACAGTAGCTGCAATATCTATATTTCCACCGGCTCTACGGAGTGCCTCCATATTTAAGTTTCTATCGGAAAATCCCATTCCGAAAAGCTGTTCTACCTTTTGTTCATCTGTAAGAACAGTTATTTGTTGGCTTATGATCCTAGGTGATTGTTGCTGCACAACAGGCGCCTGTATCAATACATCATCTTTTGGATGCATGTGAGTGGGAACAGAGGATGACCTCTTTGGCGGTGCTTGAACAACCGATTGAACTGTTCTTTTTGGTGTCATAAACAACCGCTTTTCCCATTTAGCACGAATATATTTCTCCATTGAACTAATATCTTTTAGCACTTTTTTTTTTTTTTTTTTCAAATTTTGTAACTCTTTACTGGTCATCATCTGAGGTTATGGGTATTGATTGATTAGTTGGATTCACGATATTATTGACAGTGGTGTTTCCTCCCGAATTGCGCATAGCCTAATATTGGTTTTATAATCGACCCTTATTTCTTTGCTTTATAATTATTTACCTCTATTTGTTCCGAAGACCATTGATCCATCGTTATTGACTTTATTTTTGATATGTGAGTCCCCATTTTTCGATGTATACCGGCACATCGAATACAAAGAAAGACACCAAGTGAATGAGATGCCCAACGAGGATCTATAAAGAGTAAGTATACCATCTCATCTTATATAT
Source organism: Rhizopus stolonifer B9770 (assembly GCA_000697035.1). NCBI lineage: Eukaryota > Fungi > Mucoromycota > Mucoromycetes > Mucorales > Rhizopodaceae > Rhizopus > Rhizopus stolonifer. The sequence goes on from JNDS01002930.1 coordinate 21,225, forward strand.
TCTTTTTTTACTTCTGGTTCCACAGTCTGCACAAATATCGTTTCCGGAACTCTTTGCAAGTTCATTTAGTATACGCTCATGTCTGTCTTGGGTTGATTTTGATTGTCTTTCGCTCATCTGTTATCTGAAAAAAAAAAAAAAAAAGAAAAAAAAGTTGTACAAGAAATTAAACCGAGTTTTTTATTTGAAAGGGAGTTCACTGACAAAAAAAAAAAAAAAATTGTGTGCCACAATGTAGATCAAATAAAAGATAGTTACAATGATGGTGATTCTCTTGATCTTCGTTTTCCTTAAAGGGTTAGTAGCATGTGCTTTCTTTTTTCTTTTTCTTTGTCAACAATTGCCAAGTTTACTAAGACATTATCATATACATGTCTTAAAAGATGATAAAACCGAAAATAATATATGTTTCTGGCAGTTTAAGGCATTTAGGACGTTAGTAATTCGCCTTATGCAATATCTATAAGCCATCTGGATATTAATAGAATAGCGAAAATTCAAAGAAAAGCCTATTGCACAATGAAATTCTGGCTTAGTACGACCTCAAAAAAAAAAAAAAAAAAAAAAAAAAAAATCATTACAGTATATTCACCGTCAGTCTCATTTTGGTGAGACCAGTCGGAGTACGGACTATTTCCAATTTACTCAAGTATTTTCTAAAAAAAAAAGCCTGTACCAAGTCAAAATACCTGGGTATTTGAACACGCCGGTCTCAAGACTGTGAGACTAGCAAATCAATACCAAGTTTCTCTATTCAATGACCACTTTAGGTAAAAGGCCGATTTTGTGTATTATGCCAAGGACGAATACAACTCAGGCACACATTTCTGTTGTTTTCATATGCTATGCCAAGTTACTGTTTTAAAGGTGACGTTATGTAAATCAAGAAAAAAAGTGCCAAGAGTGGTTTATAAGTCAGAATAAAAAAAAAAGTAGTATATAAATATATGTAAACTTTTCAAAAAAAAAAATCTACATCTCTATTTTATACA
>JNDS01002942.1:0-13538 GCA_000697035.1 Rhizopus stolonifer B9770
TTTTTTTTTTTTTTTTTTTTTTTTTTGCACAAGATCTGATATTCTTCTAATTCTATCCTTCATCTGTGTAACATAATATATTTATCAGATCTTACATGTTTGTGTTACAATTGCCATCTACCTTTTCTCCACATAACTACATTGACATAAATACATTGAAATATTAAACAACTCTTTTTCATCCGATATTTTTTGTATTGTATTTATTTATTTTTACATAAAAAGAAAGAAAGAAAGAGAGGAAGAAAGAGAAATATTTTCTTATTTCGTGTCACCATTTGATTTCCGTTATTTTCCTTTTTCTTTTACTCTCTTAGAAAAAAAAAATCAGGATATTTGCGTAGAGTTCACCGCGGAAACTAGACCCGAATCCACGGACTCGTATTTTTTTTTTTTTTTTTTTTTTTTTTTTGGTAGTAACAATAAGATGTGAATTTTTATAGGTTATTTTGGGTGTTGAACAGATGCTCCATTTATGTGTCAATGAGAAATATTAGTCTTTCTTAAAAACTAATCATATTCTGGGTTATTTGTAAATGACAAAAAAGAGATTTAGCTCCTTGTTCATTTCCTCCTTTGGTGATAAATTTTTTTTTTTTTCTTTTTTTTTTCAATTATTTTTTTTTTCTTTAATGTAAGGTTGTATATACATGTATGTGTGTGAAGATGCAACTACGAAAGGAAATTATCTCAACAAATGTGAAGTAATCAGCTTATATATATCAGGTTTGTCAAAAGTTACCTTCCCCTCTCCCCCCCTCCCCTTTTTTTTTTGTTCTGTATCCCATTCCTACCCTACATTACATACAAGAAACTACATAATAAAAGAGAGAGAGAAAAGTACTATAAATATTTTAACAAGAGAAGCGTACAAACTAACGATGATCATTTTATTTCTTAGGTTAAATTTATCAACAAATGAACGCCGAGTCCATAACAGGAGGTGATCGCATTATATCAGTCAAGTCTTCTATCACTGGTATAGGCTGGAAAGAACAGTATCTACCAATATTAGAGCAATTTGTAACTACTGTCAGCATCACTACGAACCATGCCTACTCTTTTTCCAAGTTTATCTTCTTACGTGAACTCGATAATGGCACAGACTTTGATATGGCCTCTTATATTAACAAGGATTTTTTCTCTGAAGTTTGGCTCTCTCTTATCGATTACACTAGAAAGCGTGTTAGGGCTGCCAAAACTGTGATGTATCGTACATTGATTGCGCGCTACTTGGATACTTATTTGACTGCTGCTAATTATCAATGACCTCAATTCCTGCACTCCCAACAGCCAGCACTCATTGAGGGGTTGAAAAAGAATATATTTCCTACTCAAAAAAAAAAAAAAAAAAAAATCAGATGCGATTTGAAAACCATTTGAGACGCGTTGTTAATGTTATACTCAATGTTCGACAAAGAATAAACGTCATACCCTGCTCTCTTTCCAGTTTTGAAATAATGCGATAATACGAGAAATAGTTGATGAAGCCTCCGCGCACTATAGCGAGCCAAATAAAGCATTTTTACTTTATAAAAGTTGTAAATTGCAACTCCTCTCCACGCCAAATTTAAATTGGATTTCTTGCTCTGTAATCCTAAAAAAGTTGTAAAATACTATTTTTTTTAAATAGTAAAATACAACATATATGAAGTATTCTACAACTTTCGATGTAATATGGTATTTTACAACAAATATGAAGCATTTTACTATTTAAATGACTGCTTATAATATTTGTGATTTTTTATATTGTATTTTACAATTTATTTGACTATTTATATAGTATTTTACTATTTAAATGGGACTGTTTATGTTTTATGGCTATTTATTGTTTGTTTTTACAACATAAATGAAGTATTTTACTATTTATTTGAAGTATTCATGACTGCTTGATATGACGTATTATTGAATACTTAGCTTGCTCAGGGTACTTTGTAGAAACTATGGGCTATGGATGTCATACTCTTGTTTCATTCTTTAACACATACCTTAGTTTACATCTTAGGATACAGTTAAAGAGAGTTTTTCGACTTTCCCTTTCTTGACAAGTCATATATGGCCTTTTTTTTTGTTATAACAGATATTAAGTTTGATGAGTTCCTTTTCCCCTGCAAATATTTGTCAGTAATTTTTGAATTTTTTTTTTTTAACTTTTATTTATCCAAAGAGCTATGATTGCTATTGAAAATTATTAATATTCACTTCTATTATCAAACAGTTTTTACTTTTAATACATCACCGTGAGCATAATGCATTTAAAGACAACAACTGAAGAAATACTTTAGATGGAGCAATTACATCTATCCGAGACTAGTTAGAAAAATTGTTTTTGAAAAGTCACCATATATATTTTAGCGTAAAGACCGCAGTTTGAACAAGCTCCTTCGAGATAAAGAACGCATTCACTTGTTTTAAAAAAGCTATTAAAACATTCTGCTTTTAATCCTTTTGTTTTTATATACTAACCTTGAAATAAAACAAAAGAGAAAGAAAGAAAAAAGTCGAAAACACACACACACACACACACACACAAATTTAAAGCTATTTTACATCATTTGAGATTAACTATCTTTTATTCATTTTCGTTGGTTAAGACAAAAAAAAAGTCTAAGACTCAGTATTCCGTCTTGCTCTACCTCTGCCTCTAGTCGTAACTTTCTCAACGAGTTCAGACGCAGGAATCGTTACGCATTCATTCATATACCCTCACAAACGTAAGTAAATTATAACAAAAATACATAAGTTCTGCTTATTTTTTTTTCTACTTTGCATAACCATCCATGTTCCGCCTGGTTCGTTGGTCAAATCATCCTTTTTTTCAAGCATTCTCATGAAGGCACTGATGGATTTTTTTGCATTATTGAATGTTTTCAATCAAAACAAAACACCGAATTATAATCCCACTATACCCACTGTAAGAAATACCAGACATGAACCTACCTACATTGTTATATCTGTTGATGATCTTGTTTGTTCGGTTGGTCTAGTGTATTCAAAAAACGAATATCTCAACGCCGTATCAGCACATCATACCTTTGAGAAAAAAGAACTCCAATACCCTGGCACAATCCTCATTTTGTAAATACCACCTCATTTATTCATCAACATATTCATCAACATATTCATCAAATATCATTTGTATCAAAGCATATGTCATAATAAACTATATATATATATATATATTTTCAAATTCATTTTACGTTTTATTTTCATTTATTGCGTAAATGTGTTGCAATTTAAGTAGAACCGAATTTATTTGAAGTGAATGAAAAAAAAAAAAAAAGTATTCCGCTACATTTATAAAGTATAAAAGGAGTACAAAAAAAAAAACATGAAGTATTTTACGACTTTTGAAATGTAAAGTACTACTTTCGTCATTTCGCTCTAAAAATTGCTTAATTTTCATTGGCTGCCTTTTTTTTTTTTTAAAAAAATGAGTTTTATTTGTTTTTTTTTTTTTTTTTTTTTTTTTTTTTTTTTTTTTGAATGTTGTATCTTACTACTTTTCTAAAGTATTTTACTTTCCGTCTCGCCATAGTGTAAGAATAAACAAAAAAGAAAACGACTTTGTGAAGTTTGGAAAACAATTACAAGTGGCTACAACCAAACTTATCAAAGTCGGTGTATTGGATCCTGTAGTTGCTGGTTTATTTGTGGAAGGTAAAAACCAGATTAAAACAGAATTAAACATTTACTAACTATTTTTTAAAGGGGTACATGCAGAAATATATGCAATGGATCTTGCTTATAACGGAATTTACAGAATGATGAACATTGGCCGATTTGATTTCCCAAGAAATAAGTGCAATGATCTTTTGCTTGTTCCCGTCTGCATGGAAAACATGTTTCTCATTTTTGTAAGTATTTAAAAGATTTATCTTCATTTATTTTGTAAAACTAATTGTAAACTAGGACATCGTTTGCAAAACACGTCAAAAACTCTACTCGGCATTGGAAGCCAACAATAAAAAACACACAAAGTCATTTTACCAGGAAATTGTGTAGTCAACCAACTATAGTAGCAAACACATTTCAAAAAAATTAAATTTGAAATAAATCATAATTTAAAAACTCTTTTCTTTTTCAAAAGAAAAAAAATTAACATAATAATAGCTATTGATGGCTAGTTTTCGTCATTAACCTTCTTTTTTGCCTATGAGCATGAACTTTTTTACCAGTGCTGCTGACTGTACTATCACTCTCAGCATCTTCATTGCAATAAATGGTGACGTCGTTGGCAGGCTGGTTTATGACTATATTGTTAGAGAGATTGTTCATGATCGTGGAGCCTTCTTGTCGGTTTGGATGCTCGATATTGTATCTTAATGCCTGCCAAAGTAGATGTAATTAGGAACTTATCGTTATATGTAGTGAGCATACGAGCATACCTTCCAATTTTTAATGTGTTTGCTGGCACTTTTTCGTTGGTTATCATTTCCTTCAGCTTCAACTGTTTCTAAAAATTTCTTTAAAGTTCTCAATAATTCACGGAATGAAGTGGATTCTTTCTTTCTAGTTTGGCGCTTATTCTATAAAATGTGTCAAATAATCTCATAAAATACGTAAAAATATTCTCAAAAAAAAAAAAACTCAATTTTAAAACTCAATTGGGATGATTTCTTATGAATCCCAAAATAGTCATTTGTACTCTATTTCTGGAAAAACTCAGTCATTTATTTATTTATTTATTTTTTTCTCACATGTTAAAAAAAGTTAAAAGCTTTGTATTATTAAGAAAAAAAAAAAAAAAAGGTCATTCCTCCTTCCTTGAAAATCTCGATTTTCTCGTTTCACAAAAACCTTTTTGAATTGGGAGGGGAGGGGGAGAGTGAAACAATATTTTAATCAAGAAAAACAACGATTAGCCGACAAATATTTTAATTGGCGGGTAGAAATGATTGGCTGACAAGGTCATGCAAACGAAAGGTGCATTTTTTGTATGTGTCTTTATTGAGGGCGAGAACATTGAAAAAAAAAAAATGTACATGTTTATGTAATCCGGCTTTTTTTTTTTTTTTTCTTTAATCATATTAAAAACATGTTTTTTAAATAATAAAAACGCATGGTTACCAAGAGGGTAGTGATCCAAAGAGTCTAGATTAATTTTATCGGCTGATCAAGTTGTGAAACTTTGAGCAAAAAGGATAAGAGAGGATGAGTGAGAGAGAGAGAGAAAGAGAAAAAGAGATGGGTTAGGGTTTTATAATGATCGGATTTTAAGTTCAGCAAAGATTACATTTTCTTTTTCAGTTTCATTTTTATTTTCACTTTCTTTCTTTTTTTTTTTTTTTTTTTTTTTTTTTCAAGAGAAACAATTGTTTTTCGATTTTGACGTATACAACTTTTTTTTTTATATTCGTTTTGGCACTCCAATCCCATATTACCTTGTCCGGATCTTTATCCGAACTGGACAGACGTAAACGCAGAAAGACAACGATTTTGATGACATCGAAAAGAAATTTAATAAACCGTCAAGAGATACCCACAACTAAAAATAAATTATCAATATCAATATCAAGGCAAAAATACAGCACATTAGATATTATACATGATAAAGAAAATTGCATGTTTAAATTACAGTTGGACGCAGATGGAAATATTGGTAACCAAAAAAAAAAAAAAAAAAAAAAAAAAGATTTCTAATATTTTTTGATAGCTGCATTATGTTATCTGCCTACAAGATCTCAGAGTCTAATCGAATTTTATCACACAGTAAGAGGAATTATTCGTTTAACCTGCTGTTATTAACCTTCTTTTTTTTTTTTAAAAAAAAAAAAATAGGAAATACCAACCATGTACAGACACCAAGGAATAGGTGATTTATTATTATCTCGTGCCTTTCAGTGGGCAGAAAGTTCAAAAAAAACAGTGGTGCCAACCTGTTCCTTTGTTCGTAAATATCTAAAAGCAAAAACTGGTGATGTGTAAAATTAATAAATAATCACAAAGGAGAACCCTTAAAGGAGAAATATGTCTCATTACTGTTACACGAGTATTGGTTGTGTAAATCTCTTCCTTTCTTCTTTTCTTCTTTTCCTCTTTTTCCCTTTTTTTTTTAAAAAAATGAGCACAAAGAAATTAACTACAGAACGACATCAGGTGACCCAAATACAAAACTATGTGATCTATCAAAAGACAATTGGTGCAGGCTCTATGGGAAAGGTGAAATTAGCGGAATGCTTAACAGACAAAGAAAAACACAAGGTTAAAAAATAAAAAAAATAAAAAAAATTGTATTTTATACATTTTGCTGATATTTACTTAGTACGCAGTAAAAATTATGCCCAAGATAGATCTAGAAGGGGGGCTCAAAAGAAATGTGGGCAAAGATCCAAAGGATACACCACAAGAACGTGAACAAAGAACAATTCGAGAAATGGCCATCATGCGATTATTGAGACACCCAAATATCTGTCAATTAAAAGAATATTTAACAGAAGGAGATAAATATTACATGTTTTTAGAATATGTGGACGGTGGTCAACTGTTGGATTACATTATTCAACACGGGAGACTCAAGGAGAAACAAGCCAGGAAGTTTTCTCGTCAAATCATCAGTGCTTTGGATTATTGTCACCGAAACTCAATTGTACACAGAGGTAACCCAATACATCTGTATATATATATATATATATATATATTTATATTTAAAGCATTGATAAATCATTATTATTATTATTATTGTTATTAGACTTGAAAATTGAAAATATCCTTATTACGAAATCAGAACAAATCAAAATAATCGACTTTGGTCTCTCCAATCTCTATTCTCCCACTCAACAATTAGACACCTTTTGTGGTTCCTTGTATTTTGCTGCTCCTGAACTACTCAAAGCAAAAGAATACACGGGTCCAGAAGTCGACGTCTGGAGCTTTGGTGTGGTTCTTTATGTATTGGTTTGTGGTAAGGTGCCATTTGATGATACCAATCTACCCGCGCTTCACGAAAAAATAAAGCTCGGCCAAGTCGATCACTTTCCTGATTATCTCGGCAAGGACTGTACTGACTTGCTTTCCAAAATATTCGTCGTCAACCCCCGCCAACGTATCACTCTATCTCAAATACGCAAGCATCCCTGGATGAACAAGGGCTACGATGAACCCATAAACAACTATCTGCCTCACAGACAACCTTTGGACCAAATCAATACCTCCATTGTTCAGGGCATGCAAGGCTTCGGCCTCGGCGACACACAAGAAATCCGCCAAAGACTAGAAAAAATCATTTCCTCTGAACCCTATCGACTGGCCGCGACCCAGATTGACGAAAACTTTTTAAAAAGAGCAAACGATGACCAACTCTTTGCCCGTCGTCCGCGTTGGCGTCGTCGACTTTCTTCGATCAGTCGAATCAAACATCAGGCTCAAGATGATTTCCAATCCTTACCGGCCATGTACGATCCTCTGGTCTCTATCTATTATCTTGTCAAGGAGAGGCGCGAAACAGAGGCTCGAAAGACAAGCCTGTTGAATGCTCCACATGCTAGTCTTACCCGATCCACAAGTGCCCTGACCAATCGTAGGGCCGTGCCCACCTTGACCAGAAGAAGAACAATCGACCAGACAAAACTATTGACCGCACTAGAGAAATCAACCACCACAGAGAAAAAATCAACAACACTCATTGAAAAACCAAAGTCTCGTTCATCTTGGAAAAGTATTACCCCTCGTTTACAGGAAAACGAAAAGTCTGGGCTCTTTTCTTTTTATAAAGGCCCTCTTTTTCGTTTCACAGAAAGTGCTCAGAACTCTCATGGAAGATTTTCAAAAGTACAAGACGGGAAATAAAAAACAGGTTTTATTTTATTATTATTATTATTATTAAAGCTTTCCTTTTTTTTTTTTTTTTTTTTTTTTTTTTTTTTTTTTTTTTTTATAACTAGCTGTTTATGACTGGCAATAATTACCTCTCGTCTTTGGCGTTGTACCCGTGTTTCGGTTTTTATATAATTTCGAACCTTTTTTCACCACCAAGCAATTCAAATTGTCATAAAGGCGTCGTTCATTGTCGTTTAAATCAACACCTTTTGTTCGTTGATTGCAGCAATCAACTTCACATTGGCAGTATTTCTTAGTTGGCTGTCATAACCTCAAAGTAAGAGTTCAATCTTCTTGTTTTCTGAGGGACTCATTTTTTTCCTTCTTGCAACCAGTTGGGCGAAAAGCTTCTTTCTCGTTACTGATCTTCTCCAGTTCGTGCCCTTTGGCTTGCGTTTTAGAAGGAAGGGGGGGAAGAGATTCACAGTTAAATCTGTACTTGTTGATGTAGAAGAAGTAAAAAGTGATTCAATAGATTGAGAGTTCTTTAAAGAAAAGAAAAAAAAGGGTAATTGTTATCATTTCTTGCTAGTAATAGCATGCTTACATTCAATAAACTTGCCTTCTTTATTATAAACCATAATCGTATCCAATTTAAGCAGTGTAAAGATGAAAAAGATATGTAAACCTAGTCTCACTCTACATTAGTTGATGAGTATATATCAAATTTGATGAAAATTCATCACACACACACACACACGCAAAAAAAAAGTAAATCATAAATTTACTTAACAAAATTTGTTATGTAAAGTACGGTGACTTTTTATCGATAAACTCCCACAGAAGGAGAGCGTTCCCTTTTTTCTAAAAAAAAAAAAAAAAACAGGAGAAAGGCATGGTTTTGTTAAAGACAGCAGATACCACTATTCTTAAAAAAATAAGAGTTGGATACTACTATACTCTCATTGAATAGTGAATAAATCTGACAAGAGAATCATGAATCTTATCAAACAAAAAAACATAGCCAAATGAAAGAAGGGTATAATTGATCACAAAAGAAATTTTCATATGTTTTAAAGAGAGCATTGAAACCTACTCCATACAAGGGAAGAAAAAATCAAGGAGAAAATATCTCAACCTGTTGGCGTAAGGGAAACATGATTTTCAAGGTTCAAGAGAAATAATAATAGTAATAATAACAATAATAATGATAATAATAAAAAAGTGGTTTATTTTTTTTCTTGCTTTAAAGGATCTGTTGTGTCATTGCCAGCAGTCCAATATCCTGGGTATTGGGGATTACCATAGAAACCTGTATTGGGAGGAGCATACGAGGATTGTGGGGGCTGTGGTGTTGGTTTTTGTATTTGTGGCTGCTGACGATAGTCTACATAGCCATAAGCAGTTGGATTTATGGGAGGAATGGGAGCAGAATCAATTTGACTTGTGGGCGGATAGGGTTGATAAGGGCGGTTATCATAATTAACTGCGGTATAACCTGTCTCACGAGAGGGCTCTGTCTTTTTAATTCTCTCTGTCTTTAGGTTATCATTGCTTGCTGCTGATTGGTCCTGAGGAGCTTCATTTTCTTCCTCTTGATCAGGATCAGGTGTATTCAAACAGGCCTGAATAAGATTTTTTCCTTCTGCATTGGTCACAATAGGTTGTAGTTTAACAGTGGTAAAAGTATAAACAAGTCCAGTTTCAGAAACCACTAATAATAAGACTTGTGTTCCTGTCAAGGTACTCAACTCATAAGCCTTTTTTTTTTGAAAAAAAAAAAAAAAAAAAATTAGGTTGTGGACCCCCTCCTCTATAATTTTTTTTTTACCTTTTTCATAATACCCGCTTTACGTTTAGAGAAGGTAATATGTCTTCTATTTTTGTCTTCAATGTACTCAATCTTTATCTTTCTTCTTCCAGAACGTTTTGCAGGTTTATTCTCTCCGCCGTCACTAGAGTCTCCATCCTCTAAAGACTTGGTTTCAATAAAACGATCTTGGAGATCTGTTGTTGGCATCTGAGGGTTCATATTTCTTTCAAAAAGGTTTTTTTTTTCCAAATAGGCAACTGATGTATGACAAGCAAATTGGTTTAAGTTTTTCCAAATGTGGACTTGCACTTAAAAAAGAAAAAAAATTGAAAAAAAAAAAAACTCAATTCCTTATTTTCTTTGCTGAGTTGGAACTATATTTTATTCAACGAAAGGGAAATTGTTCATAAAACGAAAAACTATTTTGCAAAGAAAGAAAGAAAGGCGCAGTAACATATTACGTAATGTTGGTCCAACAACCTGTGACGCTACTTGACTCTTAAAAAACGCGACTCTTCTTTTAACATTTCTCTTTCTCAAAAAATAAAAAAAAAAGACATTTTAGAAGCCATTGTAGCATATCAAAGGGGGAGTTGACCAAGACAGAGAGTTTAGTTATTCCAAAATGAGATTATCTTCATATTCTGGCTCATCATGATCACCTCTTTCTTTCTCTCTCTCTCTGTTTCTCTTTTTTTTTTTCTCTGAACTTTTTGAATAAAACACCTTCAGACAAGCTTTGCATTGTAAAACTAATAAAAAGGAAAATATCGTCAAAGACTGATTACCCGAATAGGCAGATGCTACACAAACATTACAAATAAGTCTTTTTGTTCATTTCAAACGCCAATTTAATTCTACTCAAACTATGTATGTAATTGGTCAAAATTTTTTGCACCATTCTTCTGCTCTTTTACTGTGAATCTACTTATCTTTTTTTTTTTTTTTTTTTTTTTTTTTTTTTTTTTTTTTTTTTTCTTTCTCTTTCTCTATTTTCAAAAAAAAAATGGTCAACGCATTGAAGGATATCAAGATTGCTGTTATCGGTGGCTCAGGTCTTTACAACCTTGAAGGTCTTGAAGTTATTGAAGAAATCAATCCTGAAACTGTAAGTTTTTTTTTTTTTTTTTTTTTTTAAACGTGGTCCCAACTTATACTATCTTGAATAGCCTTGGGGATTTCCTAGTGACAAAATTGTTATCTCTCGTACACCCAGTGGTAACAAGATTGCCTTTTTAGCTCGTCACGGTCGTGGTCATTACTTGACCCCTAGTGAAGTACCTGTCCGAGCCAACATTGCAGCACTCAAGTCACTTGGTGTTGAAGTCATTTTGGCCTTTAGCGCTGTCGGTTCCTTGCGTGAAGAAATCCCACCTTGCGACTTTGTCTTGCCCAGCCAATTGATTGACCGTACCCGAGGTCTTCGTCCCTCCACCTTCTTTGGTCAAGGCCTTGTGGCCCATGCTGTCTTTGCTGACCCATTCCACGCCGGTCTCGCCGAATTGATCGCTCAACACGAAAAGGTACTCGAGTTTGGTGCTAAATTGCACAAGGACAAGACAGCGGTCTGTATGGAAGGCCCTCAATTCTCTACTCGCGCTGAATCCCACATGTACCGTTCTTGGGGTGGTGATGTGATCAACATGTCTGCCTTGCCCGAAGCCAAGTTGGCCCGTGAAGCCGAGATTCAATACCAAATGATCTGTATGTCTACCGATTTCGATTGCTGGCGTGTGGACGAAGAGGCTGTGACTGTAGAGACTGTGATGCAAAACATGGGTAATAACGGCAAGAACGCAAAGAACTTGTTGCACTCTGTCTTGCCTGATCTCGAAAAGGCCGTACAAGAAGGTTCTCTTGAACCCAAGTATGCTGGTTCCATGAAGTTTGCTGTCATGACCGCTCCTGAAAAGAGAAACCAAGAAACCGTTGCTAAATTGGAATACATTTTGCCCGGTTACTATTCTTAATTTTTGAAATAAAACAGGTTTTTTATTATTATTATTATTATTTTTTTTTTTTTTTAAAAAAAAAAGGGAGGGAAGGAGAGGAGGAGAAATTATCGTTTATTTACAGTGACCTTCATCCCGTTCAACATGGGTAAAGTCAACGAAACTTGATAAGTCACCTCTTGATCAGGCACCAAAGAAAACTTGTATCGCTTCAACAAAAAGGAGATGGCTACCAATGCTTCCAATGTAGCCAGATTTTGACCCAGACAGACTCTAGGCCCAGCATGAAACGCAGGCCATTGTCCCTGTGTCTCGCGTTTCAACTCACCATTGTCTCCAATCCATCGTTCGGGGCGAAACAACTTTGCATCGGGACCCCACACCTTCTCACTCCGTCCTTGGGCATAAGGACACCAAAGCACATAATCTCCCTTCTTGATATGTGTTCCATCCGGCCAGACATCATCCGCCAGAGCAAACTTTTGATTCAGAGGCACCGAGGGGTAAAGTCTGAGGACCTCATAAAACACAGCATGAGCATAGGTCATACTCTTTATAGACTCATAAAGGTCCGTCTTTTCCACATGACGTTCGATTTCTTCCAGCAACTTTTGCTCCACCCGAGGATGCGTCATGATCATATAAAATGTCCAAGAGAGCGCTTGCGCGGTCGTGTCACGGCCGGCGATGACAAAGTTCAGAACGATATCACGAAGCGCCTTGTCCTCCAGCGGGGTGCTGGTCAGCATAAATCGAGAGAGTAAATCCTGGTGTTCCTCACCCTTAGCCATTTCCTCCCGTCGTTTTTCAATCACCTCTCGAGCAAAGCTGTCCACGACCTCCAGGTGGTCCTTCATCGTCGCTTTCCAGGGCATTATCATTCGACTTAGACGTTCGGTGATGGGCCAAATCGGATTCACAAAGCGTTGGAAGGTGCTCTTTTGCGCTTCATCAAATGCTTCGGCAAATGGAACCTTTTCAGTGGATCCTAATGCGTTCAATTGAACACCGAATCCAAGACTAAAACAGATCAATGAATTGGCTTTTTTTTTTTTTTTTTTTTTTTTTTGGTAACTTACAGAATAAATGAATCAAGAGTAAATTTGAACATCACATCATGAAAATCAATCACTGCACCTTCATCTGCCGCTTGATCCCAAATATGATTAGACATGTAATTGATTTCTTCTACAAACACACTAACAACAGGGTAAGTAAATATATATATATATATATATATATATATATAACTTACTTTGTAAAATGATCTCTGAAATTCTTGATGTTAAATATATGACTAGCTGTTTTCCTCTGAAACTTCCATTCTTCTCCATTCGCATTAAAGATACCATTTCCAAAGAGATCATTCATTGACTCATGAAATTCTGGTCCTTTAATATAATTTTCAAAATTATCTGTTATAGGTTTAGTGTACATGACAAAATAATTTTTTTTTTTTTTTTTTTTTTTTTTTTTTTTTTTTTTTTTTTTTTTACTTTTCAAGATGTGTTCCACGTTGCGAGGATCCAGTGTGGCAATATTTCTAGGGATTCCAAGAGCAGACATGGTTCTATTGAATCCTAAATAAATAACTTTGTGTGTGTGTGTGTATATATATATGACTTACAATGTTTGTTCATTCAATTCATTAAATCCATTTAATAAGAAATCATGCATTCGATCTTTCCATTGTATCAGTAGGGGTAAATTACCTACCAAGGGCCATCCTCCTTGTGTCTTGATGTCTTTACGTTTCTCATCAAATACCGCTCGATCATTATAGATCAATGATAAAACAAAAAGTCCACCCACTGCTGCTCCACCCAAGTATCTTGTCATGTAATTTTTTTTTGAATTCATTGAAAAAAAAAATAAAAAGATAATTATATCAAGAAAGAATTTTTTTTTTTTTCATTATTTATATTTTATGCGTTGTATGACAAGACTAAAGCAAGTCCATAAATGTGTAGATCATATGAAAAATAAACAAAAAAAAAAAAAAAAAAAGCTTATAA
>JNDS01002950.1:0-14053 GCA_000697035.1 Rhizopus stolonifer B9770
AAAAAAAAAAAAAAAAAAAGCATATCATTATTTATAGAATGGCAATACTTAACAAAGCCAGTTGCTTAGAATCATCTATGGTCTGGTTATCTCTTTATTTCTTTTTGAATTTAGGGTTAACCATATACAATAAAGTGATTATGGCCATGTTTCAATTCCCCTTTCCTTGGACTTTGACTGCAATACATACTTTATGTGGAACTATTGGTTCTTATATCTTTTGGAGACTTGGATTCTTTCAACCTTCGAAACTAGGAGAAAGAGAAAACATGGTGATGCTTATGTTTTCAGTTTTATATACAATTAACATTGCCATCAGCAACGTGTCATTTAAATTTTTTTTAAAAAAAAAAAAAAAAAAAAAATAAATATATTAAAGCCTCTAATATATAATTATAGAAACCTTGTTACTGTTCCAGTAAGTATATATTTATACATATATATATATATATGTATATGTATGTATGTATAAAGAAAAGTTATTAAAAAAAAAGTCTTTATAGTTTCATCAAGTAGTGCGTGCCATGACGCCTGTATTTACAGTCATGTTGAATGTTTTGTTACTAAAAAAGACATATTCAAACATGACATATATCTCTTTGATCCCCGTAAGTATACTACCATAATATCAACAAGTCCTAACAACCCTTTACAGGTGATTGCTGGTGTTGCATTTGCCACTTTTGGAGATTATAATTATACAGCCATGGGATTTTTCTTGACTGTGCTTGGTACAGTTTTAGCTGCTGTCAAGACTGTAGTGACCAATCGAGTGCAAGTGGGACGTCTCAAGCTTCATCCTCTTGATCTTCTCTTGCGTATGTCACCTCTGGCCTTTATTCAAACCATGTTTTATAGTTATTTGACGGGTGAAATGGAATTAGTTCAAGTGTATTGTCAAGACCATTTGAACTTTAATGTGTTTTGTGCTTTATTATTGAATGGTATCATTGCCTTCTTTTTAAATGTAGTCAGTTTTACTGCTAACAAAAAGACATCTGCTTTAACTATGACTGTAGCTGGTAAGAAATCCTATATTTTTTTTTTTTTTTTTTATTAAAAAAAATTTTTTTTTTTTTTAATTTTTAGGTAATGTGAAACAAGTACTTTCAATTGTACTTTCTGTTGTCATTTTCGATCTAAGTATTACGGCAATGAATGGATTGGGTATTTTATTTACCTTGATGGGTGGTGCTTGGTATAGTAAAGTACAACTGAATGAAAAGAAGAGTAAAATATCACCTGCGGATTCTTTATTAGGGATCGACAAAAATGAACATGAACTTGCAAATATCAAAAATCAACAATAATATCCCCCCACCCCTTATCCTTTCATAAAATCATAATAGATCCAAAATGTGTAAAATAAAAAAGAATTATTTTTTTTATGTTTTTTTTTAAGAAAAAAAAAAAAAAAAACTTTATATTAATTTGGGAGGGGCAACACACAGACCTATCATGTGTAAATAGTGATGATCTGTGTAAATGCGCAGTTATTGTTTTATTTATTTCCCACTTCTTTCTTTTCTACAAAAAAAAAAAAAAAAAAAAAAAAAAAAGATGGCTTTAAAACGATTCAGTTTTCTTGGCAGCAAGAAAAAGGATGAATTAAAAGAATTGTTTGATGGATTTGATAAAGATAATGATGGAAGAATTTCTTTTAATGAATTTAATAATATATTGAGTTCAATGAACGTGAGGCGTTCAATTTCCATGAAGGTAAGAAAGTATATATAAAAAAAAAAGAGTTTTAACCAAAAGAAGAAGGAAGAGGATAGTTTGGACTTTGAAAATTTTGCAAAAATTATGAAACCTACATTATCTGATCCATACAAGATGACAAAGAAACAACAAGAATTGAAAGAGGCATTTAATGCATTTGATACTAATGGTGATGGAACCATAGATCCAATTGAACTAAAAGCAATGATGGAAAAATTGGGCGATAAGATAAGTATAGAAGAAGCAAAGATGTTGATAAAAGAAGTCGATTCTGATCAGGATGGTTCTGTCAACTTTGAAGAATTTTCAATCATGATGGGTATATCACCTAAAAAACAAGACCATAAACGTTTCTCTTTCAAAAGACTCTTTAAAATCACGGAGAAATAATAATAATAATAAAAAAAAGAAAAAAAAAAAAAAAAAAAAAAAAAAGAGAGAGAGTATGTGTGTGTGTGTGTGTGTGTGTGTGTAAAGTTCTATTTGTGTTACTGAACTTAAAAACTTTTTTAAATTGGTTTTTCCAATTTGTACACTTCTTTCAAGTACAGTACAGAGACACTGTACGATATTTATGATAACATAATGCCTGTAAGGAAGCAGTCTCCTTATGGTCCTTTTGTTGAATATGTAGTTTTACCTGCTATAAGAATTGGACTTTTATTTTTATCAATCATTGCCATTGGATTCGGTAGTTGGCTCGAAACAAACGATCAAATAGACCAATGTTCTTTCAAAAGCACTGTATCTCTTCATCAAGTTTTCCTTTTCAGAAACATTACAAATAACATGACTACACCAGACTCTGTCTCCTTTGGATTATGGAAACACTGTTATATTTATTCTCATAATTGTACTTGTTCACCTACCAATTTAAGATATCAACCAGGTAAATATATATATATATATATATATATACATTGCACACATAAATCATCCAATTTATTTATATATAAACCATATTAGATGTTTCTACTATTCTTCAAGTTGCCGCCACCACACATAATGCCATCGCCCCTGTGAGTACCTCAACCTCATTAAGTCGCATCCTGCCTTTAACCCTCGCTACCCTCTTTGGATCCACGGCCTTCTTACTTGGTCTCTATACGAATAAACGTGGTAAATACATCTATCGACGAATGACCGTCGGATTGATCGCTGCCACCACTCTACTTGTGACCTATACCTTTGGATACTCCTATCAACGTTATTTTCAAATGATCAAGGAAACATGTGCCAGTCCAGACAATGATGTTTATTGTGCTCGACACACTCTTCAATCCGAAGTGGTGATCTTTGGCATCGCCCTCGCCTGTCTCGCATTTGCTCTCCTCTTCTGGATCTCCGCTTCGTCCTTTCTTTCAAAAGGAAACGATGATTCTGTGGCCAGAACAACCGATCCTGAACCAATCCAAAGAAGATTGACTCCAATGAATCATCCTTTGCCTTTACAAGAGGATGAATTGGCTGTCTGGCGTGATATAGCTTTATTTGACTTTGAACAATCTGGTTTAGGGGAAGAAAAGAAGTATGGAGAAAAGAAGAGGATGAGTAGACTGCCAGAATCAGCATTATCTCCTCCTCCTCCTCTAAAACATAGACAATCAACAAGGGATCCAAAAAGATATTCTAGAAAGGAAAGTAACGATCTAGCCATGAGAAGAACATCAACCGATTGGGAACAAAGATTTCATGTATCACAAACAAGTTTTGTTGGAGGTGCGAAAAAGACACCGACACGAATGTCACCTTATTGTATGACACCTCAAATGGATGATGATTCCTATTTCTCTCATCATCGTAGAAAATCATCAAATAGTCAATTGGGTAGATCGAATAATAAGGTGCTTGATAAAAGAATTCAAGATTACTTTCAAAATACTCACTAAATTTCTTCCTCTCCTCAAATTTTTCACAAGTGTACTTTCTTTTGTAATAATTAATGACAATAATAATAATAAATTTTTTTTTTTTTTTTTTTTTTTGTTTTTCTTTCCCTTTCTTTCTCCTCCTATTCAAATGCATGGAATTAAAGAAAAAAAAAAAAAGTTGATTTCTGTCGTCACTCCCTAAAAGATCCCTTTTATTTCTTCTTAGAAAAAAAAAAAAAAAAAAAAATCCCCCTCCCCTAAACATTGAAACATTTCAAGAATATATACACTACACGTGTGTATTTTTTTTTTTAAAGTCGATACTCAAAATCCAAAGATTCATCACCTATTCTTTCATCCTCTTCTTCTCCTTCATTACCAAGTGATAATTGTTTCTCAATCTTCAATTTGTTTTCTCTTTCAAGTAAATATCTTTGAATAAAGGCAATCAAAATAAATAAGGATATAAAGCCAAGATTGATTGCATGACCACGTACTATATAAAGTTAACAACGACAATCTCCCTCCCTCCCCTTCTCTTCATATACATATATATATATATATATTTACAGTATCGAGGAGCATCAGATTTTCTATAAATATTCGACCCAATCAAACCTGCAGAATTATTTGCAGAAACGGCCATAGCTGTTGCCACACTCTTTTTCATATCAGGGGCAATATTACTTGTCAACCAAGCGTTCACAATAGGATTGATAATAAAGATACCAGCAACTGCTATACATGCACCTGCATAAAGTTGAGGTCTTTCAAAACAACTGACGAGAATAATATAACCCACTAGACAAATAAATGCTCCTGAGATTGCATGATAAGCTCTATCATTTTTACGATCAGAAGAATAAGCCGCTGCTATCATCTATTTTATAACCTATTAGTTATTTGTATACAAATTTTCATATATATATAATTACAGTCAAGACGGCAAATAAATAGGGTGGAGCTGACATCAAGTTTGCAGATAATCTGTCATCATATCCCATACCTTTTACAATAGATGGCAAGAAACTAATAATTAAAATTAGTCATTCTATTGACACGAATATTATCTTTTTTTTTTTTTTTTTTTTTTTTTTTTTTTTTTTTTTTTTACTTTGATACACTTGTATTTGGAACACTGCCACAGAAAAACATGAGCATATAAACCCAAACTTTCCAATCCTTTAAAGCTTTGAATGCTTGTTTCTTATTAGAAGCATCTAGATCTGCCAAATTTAAATGTATATAGTTATTTTCTTCAAGTCTTGATACAGATAAGATTCTTTCTTCAGGTGACAAGACAAACCATGTAGAAGGTGATGAAGGTAAATAAAAACTTATAAAAAAAAAAATTAGAAAAAATAATTAATAATTTCTTACAACTCACTAGGCAATCAAACTAACAAGAACAGTTGGAATACCTTCAATTAAAAATAACCATTGCCAACCTGTCATACCTCCTGATCCTCTCATTTGTAATATACCATAAGCAAGTATACCCGCTATATAAAATATGAGTATATAAATATCTTTTTTGGGGTTTTTTTTTTTTTTTTTAAAAAAAAAAAAAAAAAAAAAAAAAAACTTACCAAAAGCATGAGCAGCTACAGTAGATCCCCAAAATAGAGCAATACGTGTTGCCTAATATAAATATATATAAGAGATTGTATATATATATATATATATTACCATTTCATTCTTCTTATAAAATAAAGTCAAGAAATAAATCACACCAGGGAAAAATCCAGCTTCAAAGAAACCCAAAAGGAAACGAAGGATCATGAGTTGAGTGTAACCATGTACGGCAGCATGAAAACAAGCGACTGTACCCCAAAGTAACATCAAAAGAGGTAACCATCTTTTAGCCGTGAATTTTTTTAATAATATGTTGCTTGGAATTTGAAAAACAAGAAAACCAACCTAAGTAGTTGTGAGTCAACTAAAGAAAAAAAATAAAGAAAAAAAAAAAAAAGAAAAAAAAAAAAGCCTATTATTTACATAAAAAATGGTGACACATGTATTGAATTGATCAGGTGTAATACCCACATCTTGTTCAAAATCATCCAATACAGCATTTCCTATACATATATAAGACATATATATATTATGCTATTTTCTTATTTTACCTAAGCTGGATCGATCCAAAGAAGAGAATAAATACATGAAACTAAGAAATGGTAAAAGTCTCGTATCTAATTTTCGAACTAATCTTTTCTCTGCCAAATTATCTTCATCTTCATCTAAAGTCATTGTTTTAACAACTGTTAAAAGAGAGAGAGAGAAAAATATATATATATATTTTTTTTTTTTACTTTGGTTAACTAAAAGCCTGTATGTATCTGTCATAGCTTTTTTCCTAAAAAGAAAAGAAAAAAAAAAGAGGGGTGTGGAAGAAAATGATAGAATGCTTACAAAAAAAAAAAAAAAAAAAAAAAAAAAAAAACGCGACTTGGGCTTATTTGGATGACTACATACAATGAAAAGGGTAGAAGGGGAAAAAAAAAAAAAGTTTTCTCCCTTCTGAGAAATTTCTTTTTTTTTTTTTCACCTGTTTTTAGTAAAATACGGGGTGAAAAACGTCACATTGAAAGCTGAGTTACCGTAACCTTTCTTTATCTTTCCTGCTCTTTTTTTTTTTTGTTTCTCTCTCTCTTTTTTTTTTTTTATCAACAAACTCCCTTTTATATGTCTCCTTTTAGTCAACTTTTTGTATCAAAGAATCGAAAAGTGAATTTTGAAATAGCAATCATTATAAGAGATTTAGTCAATGTTCCTCTTGTGAGTGGATATTATTATGTCAATTGGAAATTAAAGCATACATCTCACCCAGCGGGTTCAACACCAAGGTAACAGTCGATCACTCTCACACTCTCTCTCTCTCTCTCTCTTTTATTTTGTGTGTGTGATATTTTAAACAGAGAAAATTAGTGTACATATTAAAGATCATCAAGTATCGTGGAACTATCCTATAAATACAATGACTAAATTGGTGATTGACAAACACCAAATGTTACATGATTGTGAATTAAAATTGGAAGTATATCAAAAGGGAGGTAAAGAAATTGGATCATTAAATATCAATCTATCAGAGTATGCTGGTTCTGGTGTGGTAACAGAACGTTATTTACTACAAGATTGTAAATTCAATTCGACAATTAAGGTAAAATATATATAAAGAACGTGTTTTTTTTTTTTTTTTTTTTTTGTTATTAAAATTTACTCGTGTGCAACATTAGTTAACATTACGGATGAATACAAAATCCGAAGATTATCCACAATTTCAAACGTAAGAATAAAACCAATAGAAACATATTTTAACCCAATTATAGCCCACCAGTGTCTAGAAAACAAGTATTTAAAGACATACCAACAATTGTTCGTGAAAGAACAGATAGAAGTATAAAATTAGAGTCTCCCACTTTAAAGAAATCACAATCTGCAATATCTCTCGTAAAAAATAAAAAAAAAAAAAAAAAAAAATTTTGTTAATACTTTTCTAAAATTTTATTTAGCCAAAATACTGTAAAATACAAAATAATTCAGAAGAACCTTCTCCTGTAGATTTGGTTGAACAATTATTTGCACCTAAAATTCAAGTCTAAAATCCTCCAAAAAAAAAAAAAAAAAAAAAAAAATACATTTTCAGCATTCACACCACAAACACTTTTTTTTTTATTATTATTGTTATTGTTATTCCAATAATAAACACAAAAGATTAACGTCTATAATCCCTATCTCTTGAATCTCGACGTCTATATCTGTCTTTTCGATAACGATCATAATCATCCAAATCATCTCTTTGAGGACTCTTTGATCTGTATCTATCACGACTTTTATATCTGTTGTCCTTTCTGTATCTGTCATCTGGGCTCCTTGACCTGTATCTATCGCGGCTTTTATATCTATCGTCCTTTCTGTATCTACCATTTGGGCTCCTTGATCTGTATCTATCACGACTCCTGTGTCTATCCTCTTTTCTGTATCTACCATCATCATCATCATCGTCATCATCAGGGCTTCTGGATCGACCTTTATCTTTTTTCTTTTTCGCATCATATTCTTTCAATTTCTTCTCCAAATCACGAGCAATTGGAATTGGAATACGAGGCAACATTGTTCCTTGAAATTTGGGTTCCAAAATCAACATACGAATCAATCCACCTACTGTGACCTTGGTAGGATGTAAACCACTACTGATGGCTATTTCTTCATCATCTTCTAAATAATATTCATACCAATCCCATAATTGTGCTGGTGCACATACATAACGTAAATAAAGTAATCCAACCGCTCGAATATAACTAGTGTTTAAATCGTTACTCTTTTTTTTTTTTTTTCTATGCTAACAATTTTTTTTTTTAATTACTAACGGAGAATCACCATGTTCAACTACATTTTCAATCTGTCTTATTGTAAGTCGAAGAGTCCATAATTTAAATAATAAACAAAACGCGGTTGAAGGTTGATTTCCTTTGATAAAAGGAGCTGTCGTTTTGGGTAGGTGAATTGTTTATATATAAATATCAAATAATAATAAAAATATTTACTTAATACATTAACTATAATAAAAAATAAAAAAAAAATGAGTTACTTCAATTAAAGAAAAAAATTTGGTTTCACCTTCATTATAAATCTCATCTACGATTTCATGAAAAGTCTTCTTGTCACTACGTTGTGTTATTTTTTTTTTTTTTTTTTTCGCGAAAGGCAAAAGATAAACTTACAATAGAGAGCGAAAGTAAGGAGAAGATAAAATGTTTTGATAAATAATGACATTCATATTCATGGTGGACTCGTTTCCCCATGTTTCTAAACGATTATTGTCTTTTTTGACCATTAGAAGAAATTGGAAAGAAAAATAAAAAAAAAAAAAAATTCAATTCCCAGTAAAAAAAAAAAAAAAAAAAAAAAAAAGGCGGCTTTTTGGAGTTGGAACGACTGTAAGGTATTTTCAAAACTGTAAATCATGATAGGATCTTGATAATTTTTGGAGATTTTTTTTTTATGTTTGTAGAGCTCAAGTAAATATTTACAGAGTGCATGTCAATTAGATTTAGCGAGGAGAATTTCCTTTTTGTTTTTACTATTAGCAGTATTTTTGTGATTATTTTTGACGTGTACTCTGACTGTTTAGTTCCTGGTTAATCGTGTTTTCTTTTAAATTACTTTCATTGAGGTTTGGGTGGTCATCATGTTCCGTATCACTTTCTTTCAAGTAATCATAACTGTTAATGCTTGCTTGGTAATTGCCTTGACTAATATCTGATTCTTCTGTGTTTGATTCAACGCTGGTTGATTGTTCATCTCCTTTTTGATCCAGGTCGACTTGAGGATCATTGTTACTGTATACTATATCATTTTCTTCTTCCAAAACACTACTGGTATATACTTGTTCACTTTCTTCCTCCAAATTGCTGATAATGTAAAATTGTTCACTTCCTTCCTCCAAATCACTGCTACTGTACACTATACCGCTTGTTTGACCCATCTCACTATTACTGTATTCTATTAACAAATCATGATCCTCTTCACTTCGACTTTGATCGGAAGAGCCACCTGATCCACTTTGACTATTACTCCGAGCATTACAATTTTCACAACTGCAATTAGATGAAGATGGGCTTTCAATACCGCTTCCGCTGTTTCTCACAGACCTGCAATTAACACACGTACAATCAGATAATGATTCACTTTCAAGACCACCCTCACCGGTGCTATTCTCAGGCCTACAATCCTCGCAACTACAATCGCTCAACGTGCCTTCATCAGAATCATCTTCAGTAGAGTCCGACCCTTCGTCCAATTCAGAACTTTCCTGCTCGCTCATCTCCTCATCGTCCGTGTCTTGACTCTCACGATCATCCTCATCCTCGTTTTCCAAGCCATGAAAATCATGCCAAGGCTTCAGTTTGACTATTTTTACATGACTCAAATAATCGCGCTCTCTGATCAAATCAAGAATATTAGAATTAGATACTGCATAAACATACACCGTCTTCAACTGGCAAAAGCTTTTAAAGTCATCCAAAAGCGCATGAAAAACCACCAAGGAAAGCTCATCCGCAATAACAAACTCGTGCAAGTGTTTGAACTTTCTGGCGCACTTTACATATTCTGTTAAAAAGCCTTGAGGCCAAGGTAGATGTTCTATTTCTCGCCAGACAATCGATGCGTTTGATTGAAATAACCAAAGGAAGCGACCCGGTCTTTCGGCACACAGTCGACGCACATTCGGACAGAGATCGATCAGGGTGTTCATGATATCTGGATCGTTTCTTTTTCTTATGGAGTAGGTGGCCGACTCTAAAAGAGAAAGAGTGTAGACCAGGTGGCCTAGATGTGAAATCTCAAGACAATGAATGAATCGTAAGAGGTGAGCTAAGCTTTGGATTTCAACGGAATGATAGATGGAAGCTTGGGTCATGGAATGCCAACTTTGACTGACATGGGTTGGATATGGTGAGGATAGACGGTTCAAGATGTTTTGTTGGATTTCAACAGGTAATGAAGACCATTGGACCATGAGAAACTATAAAACAATAAGAAATATTAAAGAGAGAGAGAGAGAGAGAGAGAGGGGCATAGCCCCTTTTTTTTTTTTTCTAAAAAAAAAGGGAAAGGGGAAGACATTTTTTTTAGGTGCACCAAAAGAAGAATATCATGCGTAAACAAAAAAGGGAAACGTGACATAAACTACTCAGATTAGGTTGATCGGTGTATACAAATATGTAAACTAAAAGATTATACAGGTGCATGATTTCGGTTTACGATTAACAAGATATAAACAAAGAAAATGTATTTACAGCCTTTTTTTTTTAAAAAAAAAAAAAAAAAAAAAAAGAGGGAAGAGCGCAGCAAAAGAAATATCATAGCAATTATTCGGACTCTTGATTCTCTGAGTTATTGGATTCGTTCTTACTTGAATCATTTTATATGGTTTCAGTCTCTTGTACATTATTTTCATTAATCAAGTTGGGTTGTTCCTTTGCATCATTTACAAGATTTGATTGATCATTTTCCCGTTGATCCTCAGCAGTATTTACGATATTTGGCTGTATATTCTCCGGTTGCTCCTCTGTAACATTTGTGATACCTGACTGACTACTATCCTGCTGTTCTTCTGCAACATTTGCGATAGCTGTTTGATTGTCTTCCTGTTGTTCCTCTGTATTATTCACAATAGCTGATTGATTGTTCTTTTGTTCCACTGTAACATTCACTATATTTGGTTGTTGTTCTTCTGAATTAGTATTCGCAATATTTGGTTGACTATTTTCCTGTTGCTCATCTACATCTATGTTCACGACATCTGGTTGATTATTTTCTGGTCGTTGCTCAAACTCTGAATCAGAATCAATCACGATAATACTATTGCTTCTTGGAGGTTCATTTTCTTCGCCACTGCTATACACTGTAATAACCTCTTCTATCCCTTGATTTTGACGCGGTAAGCCTCGGTTTAGGTAAGGCAGATTTTGATTTGGGTATCTCCAGGTCTGACCCGGGTAAAAAAAACCTTGATTTTCACGAGCTTGACTAAGGGTAGGTAGATACGACAAGCCTTGATTTCCCGGCCCTCGATTATTAGACGTATTGATCGCAGGGTTTATCACTCTCGCATTTCGAGTCGAAGATTCGGCCTCTTGCTCATCGCCCTCTTCTTCCGAGAACTCCTCCTCCTCCTCCTCTGTAGTTTCTCTGTCGTGAGAATATCCACATTGATCGCAATATCTTTCCATAACAAGGGGATACCAGCCATCATAGCCATCCGAATCATAGTCCTCACTTTCTTCTTCCTCTGTTTCATAATCCCAAACCACTTCTTCCTTGATTTCCACATGGCTTAGATAATCTCTCTCTCTTATCAAACGGGTCAGCTCGATATTGCTCGTCATGTGCTGTACATGGATCGTCTGGAGTTTGTCAAATTGATGAAGTTGATCGAGTATATCCTTTTTTATATCTATCGACAGACCGTCGGATAAGGTGATCTCTCTCAAGTGCTTGTAGTTTTTGATCACGTTCACATAGTCTTCGTTACCGCGTTCGGGAGCCGGAAGGATCTCTAGGTTTTCCCAATAGACGATGGGTGTTGGTACAGGAAGCCAAGAGTATAGGTTGGGTTTCATTGACTTGAGCTCAGTCACGTTGGGACACTGGGTAGCTAGGTTGTAGATTGCGTTTGGTGAGAAGCTGTAAGGCAGTTGAATGCATTTCACGAGAGCACCGAGTTGAGTGAACTCTAGACATTTGAGGAATCGGGAGAGGTGAACTTGGTTATGAAGTCGGACGGAACGGTAAATAAATTTTTGAGTAATGTAATGCCAACTACGACAAACATGGGTTTGAAAAGGTGGAGGAAGGTATTGTAAGATGTTGGCTTGTATTTCAAAAGGTAATGTAGACCACTGTGCCATGGAGAACTGTTTTTTTTTTTTCTTTATTCCACAAAAAAAAAAAAAAAAAAAAAAAAAAAAAGAGAAAGAAATGCTTTGCTTGTCTGCGGACTATTAAGATTGGAACGAATTCAAAGTGAAAAAGGAATGTAAAAAATAGAAAATAGAAAATAGCATGGTTACACTCAAGTCACTTTTTACTTTTGTAGTTGTCATCAAGGGAAAGAAAACAACTCATACTCTTAGTTTCTTTGTCATATTGCTAGTTTTATATGCATTGTTGTCATTACTAGTATGAATTAATTCCCACCTTTGTTAAAATATCCACGTGAAAGGTGTCGAAAATATAAGCAAGTATTTGTTAGTGCGAAAGAATACATCAAAGCATAAATTATCTCAAAAATCGCTTGAATGAAACCCCTAAAACATTCAGCATGATCCTTTGAATTTCTCTTGCACTCTAATTTGACATTTCATCACCACTGTCCATCCTATGTTTCGTAAATAACATTTCTTATTCGCATTTCTGTTCAGAGTTACCCACTCAGACTTCTACTTGTTTCTATCAACCTCGCCTCGTACATCAAGCAAAATCCTTTGTTTTCTTTCAAAAATTAACAGATACGATTTTTTTTTAATGTGATTTCTTGACCTTTTCGTTGTTTAAGAGAAGTTGGATACATTGGCTTGTCCTCTTTTTTTTTCTTTTATATTAAACTTTGTGAAGCATTCAGAGAAGAAAAATTAATAGAGCTATTAATATAAAATGTCCTTTTATGTTATCCATCGTTTTATTTATACTGTTCTCTTTTATATACATTCTCGATACGTGCAAACAAAGTGAAGATGGCTTTCAAATAAGTATTCTTTGTTCAATAATTGAATAGCGATTTAAGACATTAAATAAAAGCAGAGAGAATTTGTGTTTTATTTCTCGCTTTTAAGCAACTTTTTTGATGTTTCTGTTAACGATTCTTGGTAATCACTAATTATAGAATCATACATAAAACCATATTCATAATTATCTAAAGGATTGTAGTCATCCTCAAATACGACTTATTCAACATTTTATGCTCCCTGACTTCCACATGGTCCAAATAAACGCGTTTTCTTATAAAGCATGTTATTTCAGCTTCTTCGGGGACTTTCTTTTAAACATGAATAATCTGGATTAACAGGAATATCAGGAAATAAAGTGACATGTTGAACAAGTAGACCAATACTATAAAGATCAATAAATTGGATAAGTTCTTCATTATCGTGGGACTTTGAGACTTTGATGGATTGAGAACGTAATTCTCTGGCTTTGTTGGTGTCCCTCCCCCCCGAGATCGGCACTTACTATATATGGCAAGATAACGTATTCCAAAAAAAAAAAAAAAAAATTTCACGTACTTCAAAAGGAAACCTAAATCAATATATTATAAAAAAAAAAAAAGGATATGGGGGGGAGGAAGGGAAAGGAAAAAAAAAAACAATACACACATACACACATACAAAATTACTGCCGTGAGACTAAAAGTGCCAAAATAGGAAACGCAATGCAGCAGTGTCACGCTGATTTTTAATGAAAACTCTTGGTTAACATTTTTTGGGTTTGATTTCGATCCTATTTTGTTTCCAAGTTGAGCATTATGTTTAAATTTTCTAGAACGTTCTTTCAACCCAAAAAAGAAATTCCTATTTTCATCATGGTACTAAATTTGATGATGTTGAGTGAAAAAAGATTCATAGTTATTGGATAAAGTTATCTACATTCATACACAAACATTTGGATGTATTTTTAACATCCTTTTAAAAAACACAGTTCATGCCATCAAAGTGCTTTTGATTGATTATTGCATTTCTATCTGGTTTAACGTTTATACTGTCTGAAATCGCGTATGACTTGCAGAATTTTTTTTTTTTTTTTTTTGACAGTCTTGAACATTTTTGTTTTTACACTAAGCATAAACTATTAAATGCCAGTCTGTTATACTTGAAGACTATATATCATCCACAAGATTTGCAACTAAAAGAAAAAAAAAAAAAAAAAAAAAAAAAAAAAAAAAACCCCCTTTTAAA
>JNDS01002955.1:0-13323 GCA_000697035.1 Rhizopus stolonifer B9770
TCACCATCTTGGACAAATACTCGGCATTAGCAAAAACATTTGAATTTTATTTTGAACTCGTCCAAAACCTAACACTAATTTATCTATGATCCTTTTCGAGTCTCGTCCTAAAAAGGTAAATAAATAATCTAAAAGTTAATTTTGATTCGTCTAGAAAAAAATTAACATCGTCTAATTTTAGGGTAAAATCCTGTATATAATCAAACGAATCAACGAAAATTCCGTTTTCGATTCCCTGTAATACACTTCCTCTTCTCTATGCTTTTTTTTTTCTTTATTTACTCCTATTTTTATTATATCTACCATATATATATATTTATTTTGTATACAGAATTTTACTCTAAAATTAGACTATGTTAGTTTTTTTTTAGACGAATAAAAATTTATTTGTAGATACCTGTCTTTCTTTTTTGGACGAATGTGAAGCTAATTTAGATGTTCAGCTTTCCTTTTTGAGACAAAATAGTGGCGTATGTAAAACGTTATCTGTATCCAGATTGGAAATCCGTGTCTGTTATGGCGATCGAGACATATCGGTTAAGTGGAAAGTTCATACATTGGCGGATGTTTGTGTTCATTCCGAAAATAAGATGTGATTAGACTCATGTTTTTGGCTACATTCTCATCTTAGTGTTTTACAAGTTTTACAGACCTGAACGTCAAAGTAAACAACTTTTTATTTCGCTTAGTATAATTAAAAAGCAAACATAGTCAAAAGTTATCATTTATTTGTTATAATCTCTTATAAGGCCTACTCCAGCAATGCCCCATTAATTAGACAATAAGGTGCATATAGGAGGGCTTGGAGGATAGATAAATAGAAAAGAAATAGCTTAGAAGAAGTAAAAAAATAAAAGTTAGAATGGGAGATTGGGAAGTTAAACAAGTTAAGAAAGAAAGAAGAAGAAAAAAGTGAGAAATGAGAAACACAATGAGGTCGGATTGAGTTCATAGCGCGTCTGCGAGGTTTAAGGAACTGACACCAGGGAGGAAAAACAGTAATGTTACTGATTGGCTAGTGCAGACGGGAAGGTTTTTCATGCAACTTTTGACAGGTTGAACAGATAAAAAACAAATGTATCAGTGAGCACTAATAAATAACAGGTAGCAGTCATTGTCAAATGTTGAAAATAATGTTTGAATTGATCCTTGTTCATACTACCTTTCTTCCCTTTGTTAGATACATTTCTGGAGACGTTACTCTTCTTTCTTGACACAGCTAACTGATAAAAACCAGTCGAATAATTAAAGGAAAACAAAAAGATACTTCAGGCTCCTCTAGTAGCAAAAAGGAACCGCCTATAAGAAAACAAAGTAAATCTACTGTTTAGTTCTGAATCAAAAAAAAAAAATTATGATACTGACCACATAATTGATGTTTCCATAATAGACTTATATGAAATGTATACAGAAGGTAATTCAGACAACGATTTCCAGCCAACTATATTATATAAAAAGAGAACAAGTGAATTGCACTTTTTTCTTGTTGCAGGCACCCAGTCGTCTAACGCGTAAATTCCCTTTAAAAGGTAGAGAAAACACTCAACAGAACGAATCTCGAAAAAGGCTTAAAGGAAAACAAAAAGAAAAGACCCAGGAGTCTACGCTTGGTACTGGTGTTTCTACAACGAATGATTCTAATACGCTTGATTATACTATTTCTTTTGATGACTACGACCTTGAGTTCGGTAGTGAAAATTTCGAAGATCCCAACTCAACTTTTGATACTGCGGGTTCAAGCACAAATACTTTTGAAAGAGCAACCACGGCTTCAATCATTCCTAGTATATTTATCCCGAGTGCCTTCAAGTCAAACGCAGCCTCCACCAAGCCCAGTTCGCATCCTGCATTTGCTGAAAACGTAAACAATAGGGCTCCTGATAATTCAAGCAAGCATGTAATTACAGTAAAAACGACAATAAAAAAATATCTGGAAGACAAACTATCTTCAGCCGTTGTATGACCTAGTACATATCACTAGTCACACATGCGTTTTCCTTCACAAAGTATATATTTTTACAAGAATTGGCAACACACGGAAATTTCGCGTTAAATGAATTCATGACAAAAGACTTCTTTGTCCAAGTTTTTTTTTTTTTGAGTCTTGTTTTAGCAAGAATTGTCGATAGCAAAAAATTGAAGGACACTACGAAGACATATAGGCACTTGATTTCAAAACAAAAAGCAGCTTACTTCGAAGTCGCTGGTTACACTCTTATTCGATTACCAAATGCTCAACAAATAGCCTTTTATGAATGCACCAAGATTCACACGGCCTACTTTAACAATATCAATGCTCATTTTGGAAATAGGCTGCGCGCATTTATTAATAAACTTTTTGAAAAGAAGGAAAAAGCTGAAATTGTCAAGAAAGATATGCAAGAAAGAAAGTGTGATACAAAGGCAATCAAAAAAGCCATCCGAAAGAAGGTGTATGAGCCCTGCAATCAAGTGAGGCAGTGCATTGCAAAAAAAAAAATGCTCGAGTCTGCTCTTCTTGGAGACCAAGCACGAATGCAAGTAAACAAGTTACTTTCAATGTACGCAGTCGAGTACAGATTCCGGAAAGATCCAATTTTTTACGATGTTGCAGCTAATCCAGAGAACCATTTTAAAGCTTTCTTCAAAATTGCCGAACTTTCTGAGACCAATCAGATGAAAGCGTTTGCTTGTTTTCCCATTCGCACAACATTTATACCCTCTTACATGACCCTAGAGAGCAAAATCTTGAACCTTTATATCATCAAAAGCAAAAAGGTGTTGAAAGCAAATCAAAAGTTTGAAAGTTGGAATCAGGTTGTGAACATGGAAAAAAAGGTTTTCAAACAGCAAGGATATATGAAATCTTTACGATTCCAAGGAACTCTAGAAGCCGATGGAATGGGTGTATCAATTCTAAAACAGAACACGGATACAAGCAGGAATTCAACCAAGACCAAGAAAACTACAAAAGTAGATGATGATGAAACGAAGCACATTGAAAAACTAAGTCAAGCCGACTTGAAGAATACTGTAGGTAGATGTGTCTTGATTGACCATGGAAGGAGGGACATCATGTATTGCATGAAGGAGTCCAGCTCTGTCGAAGAAAAACAAAAACTTATATTCACTAAGAATAACCGCACAAAACGTTCAAGACATTTCAGGTCTTTGAGAAAGCGTAATATGCCGTCTGTGGTTCAAGAAGCCGAGTCTGTTTTCTCTAGATTTGAATCTAAATCGGTTAATTTGGAAAAGTTCATAAAGTACACGAAAGCAAGATCATCAGTAGAAAAAACCTTGTACGAATATTATGGAAACGAAACAACGAAGCCTACAAGAACTTATTATCCTGGATATGATTTTGATTTCCATATTGACCAAAGGGGGAATTTGTATTATGGAAGCTTGTTTGTTGTGCGAATCCGCGGTTCTTACCCTCAACCAGAGAACAAATCTAATGATATCACTTTGAAATCTCAAACATATGCAAATTACATTCAAACAATGTTGCTACAAAAGCATATTTTAGAGAGGCTCACTGATAGAATTCGATATGAAATTCAACGTCTAGCGCAAGCGATATATGAACAACCTCAAGAAAACGGCCACAAAGCGAAAATGAGCACTTTATTAGAAAAACTGCATCTTTTACCCTTTCGAAAAATGAAGTTTTCAAGCTATGTCTATTATCAACAAAACGATCTGAAGCTGGTACGCGGATTAAAAGCAAAGTTTGGTGATAACGCTATTTTGATTTTTGGTGACTGGTCCGCCCCGAGCACAAAGTATCAAGAACCAACGCGGAACAAGGGGCTTATTGGGATGTTGAAGAAAGACGATTCCATCGTCTATCTAACCGACGAGTACAAGTCTTCGACCTTCTGCCCAACGTGCGAAAGTAAACTAGAGAAATTCAAGCTGGTTAAAAACCCTCGGCCATACCGTCGAAAGGAAAATCCGACGGTGATGTGTCACGGGCTTTTAAGGTAATTGAAGTGGCGTAGGTTGACTTCTGATAACTAACATAGTAATAGGTGCTCAAACAAGTCCTATATTCAGGACCAAGCAGGCAAATATACACAAAGAATTTGGAATCGTGACCAAGCTGCCATTATGAATTTCTTGAAAATCTTGAGAGGTTTACGAGACACCAAGAAACGACCTAGTCTGTTCACTAGGAAGAAACAATAATTTTCCACTAAGTTTTTATCACCTTAGCCATGTAATGCGGGTAAATAACATTTGTTTTTACAAATCACATCTAAAAACTAACTTTCCTTTGTCTATTTTCATTTTCGTTTCATCCGAAAAAGGTAAGAAGAATGTCTACAAAAAGATTTTCATTCATCTTAAAAAAATAACATTGTCTAATTTTAGAGTAAAATTCTGTACGCGTAAAATAATACAAACGCAGATCTGAGATCATCATTTTAAAACGAAAACAAAACCTGTTTAGCACCTGATTGACTTGGAAATACAACCCATTTTTTAGATTTCAGTAGAGCTAAGCATTCTGTATTATAAAGTGTTCTTGAATAATTATTTGTAATCAAATGATTTAGAATAAGCGCCGTTGTTACATTAGAACTGATTAAAGAGTATGGTCGGATATTGAAATTTGATTTACTTGGTTTCTCACAAAAGATGGGTTCACAAATAAAAAAAAATTCCCCCGACATCTCCCTTCTCTCTTTCTTTCTCTCTATTTTTCATGGCAGATACATATACCCAGCAAAATCGTTTGATGAATAAAAACAAGCAATACAATATTTCAGAAGCAAAGTTGAAAAAAATATTAGATTATAACGATCGGTTGAAAGAGCAATTGGATTTACCTCGTATTCCTGTCTCTGAAGCATCTTTAAGGTAAGAAATAATAGAAAATTGTGGAACATGACTTGAACTCTAGTGTAGTATTGTCGACTACTGTAAATCTACTAAAGATCCTTTGCTGCCTTCTGTATGGGGTCCAGTCTCTAAAGAGCAAGATCCTTTCGCGCCGGCCGCGGGAGTAAGCGGATCAAGCAGCGGTTGCTGTATTGTCATGTAAAATCCTTTGTTGTAATCTACATCCCCATGGATGTTATGTAAATACTAGCCTCATCTAATAAATCACTTCACAAATAAATCATTCTATGTTAATTATGCATGATCATTGTCTGTAAAAAAAAAAAAAAAAGAACGACGTCATCCGTCTTTGGTATTTCGCTAAAGTTCATTGGAGTAACGAATTACCCTTGGTTTTTGTGACATTTTTCTTTTTAAAAATAATATAAAAAAAAATGGCTGAAGGACTCAAGATGGATCCCTCCATTGAAAGATGGGCTCACCTTCGTGAAAACACTCATCTTTATTATTCGTTCAACAAAAGAAACACCAGAAAGTCTTTGCTTTGGGGTATTCTTATACCTGTAGGACTTACTCTTATTTCTTATCAAACAGACGTAGGTGACAAAAATTGAACAATAAAACCTAATATTTTTTTTTTTTTTTTCACAGCGCAAGTGGGATTTCGCTGCAGCTCAAACTCAACAAGATTTGTCTGTTAAAAAAGATTAGAGAAGAAAAAACCACGCGTGCGCGCGCATGTAGAGAACAACATATTTATAAAACAAAAGCCAACCTTATATCATTTATCGAATTGCTTATTGAATTGGTTGAATGTACTATATCGACATATTTTTTTTTTTTTTTATTTCGTTGTAAAAGCATTGAATGTTGGATTTAGTTTTGAGAGTAAATCAATTGAATCACATGAACTGCTTTAAATCTTCGAGTTGGTTTTTATAATAAACAAGTGGCAATTATTTTTAAGATTCCCAAAACCAAGCCTCTCGTTTTTAGGCAACAGTCCATAATTTTTAATAATGCAGGACTGGCAAAAAATTATAAAACTGAACAAATAAGAATTTTTTCATTTGAATTATTTTTATAAATTGTAAGAGCATTGTCATGGTTGTATTCAGACCTTCAAAACGCACCCCTTTGTAACAAGGTAAGGTGGCCAGGGCCCGTTTCGTCATATCTCCAGAAATCCCCTGAAGGAGAAAACCGAGAGGACAATCGTTTAATAGCCGAGGAAAGTATCATCATTATTTCCATGAAATGGAAGGATCGGAGCTTTATAGAATTGCAAAGGCTACTCTCTTTTAAAACAGAGAGTGGCCAAGTTAGACTTGTGGGTTAATGAAAATGAGAAAAACGGCATTGTAGTTGTTTTTTCACTTGATCCAAAGCCAAAGCAAGTTTTTTTTATCCCTATTTTGGTTAAGGATGTTGATAATATCATTCCAGAAAAAAAAATTTACTGCAAATCATCTCTTTTCTACTGTACAAGACATACAGTGCCTCCATCCCATTTTGTAAAGGCAATTACAAAATGTGTTTTGTACTCCGCTCTACTTTCGTAAAGGTGTTTTGAAAATACTTCTCTAGTATTTAGAATGATGAGACAGCTATTCTAGATGAACGCATTAGATCTGTTCATATTAAAAAATGAATGATGATGTAGTGATATAATCAATTTTTAGTAATATGATAATGACAGAATAATAGATTCGACATATATTTATATCAACAACTGTAGCATAATGGCTAACAAATCTATTACACAATTACTTTACTTAATCTTTGTTAGAGAATTATTGCGCAACGAAAATTTTTTCAATTTTTTCATTTTTTATATGCAATAGTTTCTAATATCGATAATTCCACATATCTTTCACAAGTTTTCAATCAAAAAAGTCAATTATCGTGTTTCCGCAAAGCCACAAGGAAGTCGATAATGATTCCTTTGTCTTAGTGAACACGCATGGGCCTATTAATGCTTTATAAAAATAAAAATAAAAAAAAAGATGCGTCACTAGTACGTCCCAAAATAATTAGTTATGGCGATTTAAGAAAAACATTACAATTTTTTTTAAAAAAAATATATGTATTAGTTCGCACATAAAAGAATGGAAAGTAGAGAACAAAAGAACATAAAGTCTATACATGCAGGAGAAAGTTAATAAGCGTTATAAGTGATTAAGGACTACGACAGATCGTAATGGGATCAATGGATGCTGGATGTTACTTATTTGAGTCCGAAATGTTTCAATTATAGAGAATTTTCTCTTTCGGTTGTTTATCGACTTCTTTAACTCGATACTCTGGTTTACGATGAACAATTTAATGCATATAGTTGGATTAAAAAATTGCTTATTGAGTCGATCTCTATGAGGTTTGTAGCCATCCTGAAGCTAGATAAAGGCTGACATATCAAATAGTCATCTTTTCTTGATAAATCCAAGAAGTAATCATTAGAACCAATAATGTCCATATAAATACAGCTATGGTCGGTGGTCCTCCAAAAGGACAATTGGCTCTGTTTAGGATGGCCGCGTTGCTTCTATGATTCTTGATTTACTGATAAAACTGCGAACTAACAGTTGCATCGTCCTTCTTAGCCTCGAAACTGGCAAAATTGATGCCAGTTCCGCCTTCACTTACGGAAGCAAGCAAATTAACATGAAGACCAAAAACACTACCCGAAGAAGCTGCTACCGTATACATGCATACGACTTCACCATTTGAAATAACAAAAGTAGTATCATTAAGAAGCACCTCGAAAACTTCCATGAACTTTCTGACACCCATCTTTTTAAAATTTTTCAAAACATCTATTGTTCTGATTCTAATATAATTTTAGCTTACACAAAATAAAAAAGTAAAAATAGCAATGTACACTTTCTTAGTAATACAGGGCAGCTGCCAGTTTGTCAAAGTCTCGTCAAGTTCTTCTTACTTTGCTTTATCCAAGTACTCGACACAGTTTCTGGTGTTTCTATTGTTTTCAAATGTTGTGAGGCCTTCGATAGATTTTTTTTTTTTTGCTAGAGCTACTGTTTCTGGAGAGTAAATCAAACTGATTTTTAGGGCTTCACTTGCCATTTTCGCCTCAAGATACAAATGTTCTGGTAATAAAGACTTGGACAGTCGAAAACAGACACAGTTTACAGAACTCCAACTCTTCCTTAGTGCTGTTTTGTTGTTGAGCAATGACATGGAGTGTGATGGACATGCTTCCTGTGGTATTTGTGCTTATTATGTAGAAATAGGAAGAGTTAATAGCTAATAATTACTATCTTTATTAAGGCTAAAGGAGAAGAACTATTAAATTGTAGAGGGAATCCTGGTATATATAATCTGACTCTTACTTACAGAGGCAGACGCGTCTTCAAATAAGACATAATCATTCAAATATGATACACGTCACCATGGAACTCTTTGTTTTTGTATTAAAGAAATAACTGGAGATAAGGCAATTCAGGTCGATTTCTAACTGATTCTTTTCAAAAAAAAAAAAAAAAAAAAAAAAAAAAAAACAGTTGGCTCACATATGGTTATAGAAAGGAGGAAGAGTTTTATTGATAGGATTGAAATATTTGATTCCTAACAATTAACCTTAATACGTTCAAATCAAATTAAAAGTGGACAATGCAAGCATTTCTCAAGTGGATACCATAAAGACAATACAAGAATTGATTTTCTATGCAACTTACCTTATACGTGACAATATTTGTTGCTTCACTACTTTTATAAATAATCACATATTGCAGCATATTTCAATCTCTGAGTACAGAGTCATATACTTTGAATTCGGTAAAATGGATTAACTTGCTAAAGTGGATACCCACAAAGATACCCATTATTATATCCATGATATATTCTCTGATAATCACAGAAAGAAAAGAAGAAGATATTCATTTGGTGTATTTGTTTCAAATGAGACTGTGTTCGGGCACCAGACCTTGGATATTGTAACAAACACAAGTCATCTGTGTTTAACAAAATTACGTGTTTGATAAAAAAAACAAGTATTCCTTTCTTTTTCACTCAGCCAACAAAACATCCTTTTCCCGTATTACCGATGTAATTAATGAGATTTTTTAAAAGTCATCTGAACACGACTCAATATGTGTAGCATGAATCCCTCTCTTCTCTTTTGGCCAATCAATGGGTTCCAGCAATTAAATCTTCATCACGCCACTCAAAGTGGCAATTGTTACTGTGCAGTCCAACCTTTTTTAATTTAATTTTTTTTTTTTTTTTTTTTCGAATAAGCTTTTTGACAACGTAACTCCGACTAAAGCTTCTCTAAAGGATGTTGGACACCCCCTCAGGGCAATACCACGATAATGAGCTTAATTATATTCAACTTATTAGAACGCGCTTTTTTTTTAATAAAGAGGGGTATTGGTTACAAATGACGTATTTCTCTACGCCACATTGAGTGAAAGGCCGTTTCTGATTGGATGCAGTTCTATATTTAGCACATTAGCTGTAATAGAAAAACAAGATGGGACGCGTCGTTACATTTCAATTAGAGTTTCTGTACTGCATATAAAGAGAGGGTTCTCTCTATCTCTCTCTGTACAAAGATAAACATTTAAAGGTTTCAAGTTTATTCTCGATAAGAAAAAAACGTTGAACCGGTTTTTTTTTTAAAAAAAAAAAGACAAAATATGCACGTGAACCTTTGCTTTTTAATTTCTGAGCATGAGCGGCCCAACGTCCATTTAAGGCAATTCCAGGACCAGCTTTTTATAAACTTATAAAAAGAAACGATCGATTCAATTTTCTTTTCTTTTTACTCCCCAAAAAAAAAATGCTCCATCAACACTCTTCTGCTTCTCTTTCTATCCATGTTAGCTCTGCTTCCAACTTGGTTGCTGTTCAACACTTTGGCAAGCAAGATCCTTACCTTCGATTCTCTTTAGACTTTAACGATAAGGAATCCTTCTTCAAGACCTTTACCCACAAGAACGCCGGAGACTATGCTGTCTGGAACCAAACGTTCACTGTCAGCTTAAACGGTGAACCCGACTTGTTTGTTGAGATCATGAACGAAGAGTCTACCTCTGATGAAATCATTGGTTTTGCTGCTATCCCTATCAACCAAATCGTTCACGCTCAAGGTGCTCATATGAACGGTCTCTTTGATGTTTATGATTTGAAGGGTGTCTCTGCCGGTACTGTCAACTTGCAATTGGCCGCTTTGGGTTTCCCTAACTCCCAACCTGCTGACTTTAACAACGAGCCTGTCCGTGGTCACTCTTACATACACGAAGCTCATGCTCAAGGTATCAAGTCCCACAAGAAGAAGGCTACAGGTATTGCTATCGGTGGTGCTCTCTTGGGTGGTGCTCTTGCTGTAGGCGCTGGTTTCCTCGGTAAGCATCTTTATGATGAACACAAAGAAAGAGAAGAAGAAGAACAACGTGAAGAAGAAGAAAAGGCTCGTCTCGAACAAGAAGAAGAAGAAAGACGTAACAGTGAACGATCAGAATTTGATGCTGAACGTCAACGTTTCGAAGAAGAGAAGCGCCAATATGAAGAAGAAAGAAGAAGACGTGAAGAAGAAGAGCAAAACAGAGAAGAGGAAGAAGAAGAACATGAACATCGTCATCACCATCGTCGTCACAGTGGTTCTGACGAAGAATCAGATGCTGAAAGATGGAACCCTGTTGGTACTTTTGCTGCTGGTGATCGTGTCAGTTACCATGGACAAGTTTATGTCTGTCTTCAAGGCCATACCTCTAACCCTACTTGGGCTCCTGATGTTGCTCACTCTCTCTGGCAATCCGAGTAAATACACCGCATAGCATAACCATATTTCATTGTAATAAAACAAAACGATTCATTTTGTGTATAAAAATTATTATTTTTTATTTATTATTTACAAAAGTGTGCGTGAAAAAAAAAAAAAAAACAGCATTTACCAATCTAACTTGGCTTTCTTTGGTTTTCCATTGATTTCAATCTTTGTAGCTCTTCCCTTGTATTCTTTTCCATCTAACCAAGGCCATGTTTGTGTACGTTTGCTTTCAAATTCGGCAATCTTGTCTGATTTTTGCATAGTCAATCCAATATCATCCAAACCATTCACAAGACAATGTTTACGGAATTCTTCAACCTCAAAAGGTACGTCTCCACCAGGGTAATGCACCACTTGGTTGACCAAATCGATCTCGACTTCACTGCCCTTCTTGGCTTCAGCAGCAATGGCTTCTAATTGATTTTGAGGAAGGACGATGGGTAACATACCATTCTTGAAGCAGTTGTTATAAAAGATATCGGCAAAGCTGGGAGCCAAGATACATCGGATACCAAAGTCATTAAAGGCCCAAGGAGCGTGTTCACGACTACTACCACAGCCAAAGTTAGGACCAGTACAGACCAAGATACGAGATTGTCGGAAAGGCTCTTGGTTGAGTACAAACTCTGGGTTTTCAGCCTCACCATCAAAACGGAGAGCATAGAAAAGAGCACTGCCGAGACCTGTGCGCTTGATAGTCTTCAAAAATTGCTTGGGAATAATCATGTCGGTATCTACATTGGATATATCAAGAGGAGCAGCAAATCCCTTGAGAGTAGTGAATTTAGGCATGCCACCTGAGACTGATGAACCGGAAACAGCAGGTTGAGGTGGCTTGGCGGCGGCGGCTTCTTGAGGAACCTCAGACTCTTGAGCAGCATATTCAGACACAACCTCTTTACGAGGACTATGGTTTCCAACAGATGACACGTCAGAGATTTCCATATGGCGAACATCCGTCAAACAACCCTTGATACCAGCAGCAGCAGCCATGGCGGGACTTACAAGATGAGTACGACCCCCAGCACCTTGACGACCTTCAAAGTTACGGTTGGAAGTAGACGCACAACGTTCTCCAGGCTTGAGTTGATCAGGGTTCATACCAAGACACATGGAACAACCAGCTTCTCTCCAATCAAAACCAGCTTCTTCAAAGATCTTGTCCAAACCTTCGCGTTCTGCTTGGCGCTTGACTAAACCAGAGCCAGGAACCACCATCGCATCTACCCACTCGGCCACGCGCTTACCCTTGACCACAGCAGCAGCAGCACGAAGATCTTCAATACGCGAATTGGTACAACTTCCAATAAACACCTTATCAATCTTTACACCTTCTAAAGGAGTGTTGGGAGCAATGCCAATGTAATCCAGAGCACGTTGAACGGCCAGACGACGAAGGGGGTCTTCAATCTTGTCCAGATCGGGAGTCTTGCCTGTGATAGGTGCCACATCTTGAGGACTTGTACCCCAGGTGAGAGTAGGTGCGATATCCGAAGCCTTGATATCTACCGTGATATCATAATGAGCATCTGCATCCGACTTGAGCGTCTTCCAGTAAGCTACAGCACGATCCCATTCTTGACCTTTGGGAGCCAAGGGCTTGTCACGAAGATAGTCAAAGGTGACTTGATCAGGTGCAACCATACCAGCACGAGCACCGGCCTCAATGGACATGTTACAGATCGACATGCGAGATTCCATCGAGAGAGCTTCGATCGCCTCACCGCAGAACTCGATCACACAGCCAGTACCACCCGCAGTACCAATGACACCAATCACATAAAGAGCAATGTCTTTAGAGGTCACACCGGCCGATGGCTTACCTTCGACGCGGATTCTCATATTCTTTGATTTCTTTTGCAAGAGGGTTTGTGTGGCCAAGACGTGTTCGACTTCAGAGGTACCGATACCAAAGGCAAGAGCACCAAAGGCACCGTGGGTGGATGTGTGAGAGTCACCACAGACAACAGTGGTTCCAGGAAGCGTGAATCCTTGTTCGGGACCAATGACGTGAACAATACCTTGACGACTGTCTTCCATACCAAAGTAGGTCAAGCCAAAGGCTTCAATGTTTTGCTCCAAGGTCTCACATTGAGTTCTCGAATCGGATTCTTTGATAAAGGTGGTAATGTTCTTAAAGTTCTTTCGCGTCGAAGTAGGAATATTGTGATCTACGGTAGCCAAGGTACAATCCGGGCGACGAACGGGTCGGTTGGCGTTACGGAGACCTTCAAATGCTTGAGGACTGGTCACTTCGTGTACAAGATGTCTGTCAATATATATTAAGCAGGTACCGTCTGTTTGACGGTCAATAATGTGGTCTTCCAAGACTTTATCATAAAGAGTGCGAGCCATTTTTTATGTATGTGTTTTAAAAGAAAAAGATCATTTTACCAAAAAGAAAAAAAAAATCTAATTTAAATGATCTAAAGAGGTTCACTGATTGGTCCATTTATAGTTGACTCAAAGCAATGCTCCCTCTTGTCATTTTGTCAAACCCACCAAACAAATTAATTTCTGTATCTTTGTTCTTTGTGACTCAGTGAACAGTGAATTTCTATTGGTCAGGTTGTCTTTTGAGCGGAGTAGTGATGACATACTTTTCCCCTTTATGAGATAATCAATCTATCAATTTTCCCCTGACACAATATTCGTTAAGCAAAAACAAAAAAAAAAAAAAAAAAAAAAAAAAAAAAAAAAAC
>JNDS01002956.1:0-40125 GCA_000697035.1 Rhizopus stolonifer B9770
CCAAAAAAATTTTTTTAAAAAAAAAAAAAAAAAAAAAAAAAAAAAAAAAAAAAAAAAAAACGCGTTTTATAGCTATTGAGTTGCTTATTTAATACTATAAGCATATGATATATCAGAAATCGTTTGTATGTGAGAAAAAAAAGAGAGTTTATCAAAAATAAAGATGAGATTATACAGAAAAGCGACAGTACACCCAACATCAGGGCCTATCATCCACTCCCCATTTCTTTAATATCAGTATTTGATAAAGACAAAAAAAAAAGTGGTTTCTGGGATATGTATGGTTTGGTACAACACTGCTGAATTCAAATATCTTTTTCGATGAAATCATACAAATATGTATATGTTTTGGATTAACCAAGCAGTTCATCTCTTAATGGTACATTAGCAATGATTGTCTCGCATTTCTACCGTTACTAAAAGTTGTTGCTAACACGCCAATTAATTATTGGTCTCAATAGTACATTAAAAATCAGTCCATCTTCTTTTTCCTATTGTTTGATATTCAGATTTTTTTAAATTTATTTTACTGAAACAATAATCTTACTATTCATGACATGACAATAGCTAGCTTTATGTGCTTTCAAAAGGCAAGTTGAAAACATCATCGAATATCTTTGGCTATGAAAGAGCCTTCGGTTATGCCCACTATGTCACGAATAGTGATTACTCCATCAACATTTAAAGTTCTGGATCTCCTTTACGGTTGATTACACAGTTTTAAAATAATATGGGCGGGATTTTTCAGAAATCAAAGTAAAAAAGCACACTTTAACAATATCTATAGAGCTGTTTTATTGTAAATCTTATATAGAAGATTAGTTTGTTTTATGTCATTTTCAAAAGCGCTCTAAAAATGAATCATCTTTCCTACGTTTTTTTTTTTTTTTTTTTTTCAAGTTTCATGTGAGTGAGCCAAGTTATACAAGAATATTTTTGTGTATGTATGTACGTGTGTGTGTGTGTGTGTGTGTGCGTGTGAAATGGTGCCATGCTTATGGAATGTCGGAAAAAAAAAAAGGATATGTATGTGTTCAAAAGAATAGATGAATAATGATGGATAGAAGATTTGTAGGAAATTGACCCAGATTTTTAGTTGGGGTTTTCGAAAACGAATTTTTTGTATTGCAAACAATCACAAGAACAAGACTGAATATAGTGTACAAAAGTGTAAACATTACAAGAACAATAAGCCTTGTCTCTCTTTACACAATTCAAGCAAGAAAAACGTTTTTACTCTTGTTTAGGTGACGTTACATGTGTCCGACACTGTTTTCGTCTGTGGTTTCTGTACACAATAAATTTGGAGTAACCGACTTATCATACTGAGATCAGTAAGATGATGTTATTTAAATAATGAAAATATAAACAAACGCTCAGGCCAGTATTTCCTATTATGAACAGATAAATAGGATAAATGATTTTAATTGATTATCTTATCGATACTGGGGAGGGAAAAGTTGCCCTGTTAACACAGAGAGAGAAATCGATAAGGAAGAAAAAGTGGGTGCCAATCATGGCAAAAATTTTTGTTCATGTGGATGAACGGATTTCACAATATTTTGGGACAGTTTGTGGATGTCTCCCTCTCTCTCTCTTTCTCTCTCTCTTTCTCTTTTATAAATGATGTAACCTACGATTATATCACGGGTCGTAATCTGTAAAGAGAAAGAGGAACACAATGATACACAATATGGTCGGGCCCATATTATTGTTAAATAAAGTAAGAAAACACCAAGAGGGTTTCATGAAAGCTATCAGCTTTTAGAAAGCATGTCCGCTGTG
The DNA here is from genome assembly GCA_000697035.1 of Rhizopus stolonifer B9770. NCBI lineage: Eukaryota > Fungi > Mucoromycota > Mucoromycetes > Mucorales > Rhizopodaceae > Rhizopus > Rhizopus stolonifer. Next base: position 1,786 of record JNDS01002956.1, read on the forward strand.
TGATTCAGCTTGTGATTATCTGTAAACATATAAGTGTATGTGCGTGTATGTGTGTGTATATATATATATATGTGTGTGTGTGTGTGAAACAATATCTAGAAAGGGACACAAGCCACTTGAATGTATAAATAGGGAAGATAGATTGCTTCAATAAAAAAAAAAGAACTCTCTTTCATTCCTAAAAAAAAATATCTCAATAAAAATGTGTAAGCACAGCAATACTATGCCCATTATGAAATCAAACGCCACATCAATTGAATCATCTGTATGTTCAGGTCGTGGTAAAAGTTATTGTCTTGTCCATAGAAGATACTTTGAAACAAGCTGGTGTCCTGACTGTAGTCGATCAAACCGTAAATTATATACTTTTTTTTATGTATTTTACTCATTCTTTAACAGAACACTAAAAAAAAAAAACATACATACATACGCGCACATATTATACACACACACACGCATATACTAGACACTTGAATTCATATTTGGTTTGCATGCTGGTCTATCAAGAAACAAAATGGAATTTTTTTTTTTTAAAAAAAAAGTATTTACTACGCCTATCTATCACTATTATGCTACACACTCTCTGGTAAACATTGAGTTATTTCTGTCTTTGAATACCACATTTAAAAAAATAAATTATGTGTCGGATCCTTTGAATCGACATTTAATGGTCCTTATCACATTCAAATCAAGTAACACTTACTAAAAAAAGCACAAACAGCATGAATGGGCGATCTGACTCAAGAGAATCATATATGATCGCATGACGATGTATAAGCAGCTATTATTACACAATATGCTCTCAATTGTTTTCTCACGACGTTGTACATGACCTCTTATTCTTCCCCAGTTATTTGTTTTCCTCCCCACTTTTTCTTTCTGTCTACACACAACTACACACACACACACACACTGACGATTTCATTCGACCTTCATCACTAGTAAAAAACACTCATATTTTGTAGTTACATTTAATAACAAAAAAAAAAAAAAAAAAAAATGGAGAAGTTATGTTTTTGTGCATCTGTACACGGACCTCTTTCTCTCTCTCTTTCTTGTCCTACTTGAAAGGCTTGGCCTTCATTACATACAATAAGGCTCCTTATTAACGTAAACAATCTACTGAGACATAATACTTTATCTCTATGATTCTTACCACTTAGCTTTTTTTTTTTTTTTTTTTTTTTTTTTTGGGTGACATTATATTATATCGGCTGGTTCTGGAACAGTATATTACTTGTTCGGGACCATTCCTTTTATCTTTATTTAGACGTTTTGTTGAACACTTTTAGGTACTCGTTTTTTTTTTTTTTTTTTTTTTTTTTTTTTTTTTTTTTTTTAAAAACAGACTTAAATATTTTACTGTGTATATCCAAGACAAGTCATACTGGTAACCTTATAAAACAATATGGTTCTTGGGAACGCGATAAATCTCTTGACTTGCCAAAGGTTACTACTTTTTAAAACGTTTGTGCTCCCCCTTCTTTTATAAAAAAAAATCCGAAACTTTATTTTCCTTTAATGGTCTAGAAAACAATGCCAAACTTTGTAAGGGCAATCTTTTTACTGCTGATGACAGGACACATCTTTTGAAACTCAGTATGTTTTGGACAGTGTCTCGATTTTCTTACTCTTTTGGTTATTTTTGACGCGAAATAATTTCTTTTTATATTTTTGAACAGAAACAGTCAATATATTGAATACTTGAGTAGGAATGTGGAATGATTAGATGCCGAAAAAGAAAACATAACCGCTCTCTCTCTCTCTTTTTTTTTTTTTTTTTTTTCGGGAAAAAATAAAATAAAATAAAGCAAGGGGTGCAGTACAGATGCTTTTGTTGTTTCCGTGTCTATCCCTTTCATGTTCGGAAAATCAACTGCTTGTATTACTCAGGGCCGAGACCTCTGTCCGTTTGAGCAGGTCGCTGTGAGTAAAATCACCATTATAGGGATATTTTGGAGACGAGAATAGATTTTAAGAAAAGACAGCAATTAGGATAGTAATAAATGTTACATGGGGAAGCAAAAAGGAATTAGAAATAGTTTTTTTTTTTTTTTTTTTTTTTGACATATTCAAAATTTTAACGTCTTCTTCTTCAATTGAATAGGTTTGAATTTGACAAGAAGTAAAAAAAAAAAAAAAAAAAAAAAAAAAAAAAAAAAAAAGGTTGCACTTGCTCAATAAGATATACTGTGTCCATGGCTATCTTTGCTTACATTCAAGAAGAAAATTGAAATCAGTATACGAATTGATTGATGTTTGTTCAAACAACATGAAACCCTGTCTCTTGTTTGAGTATTACACTGATATTTAACAGTTAAGTAGCTTGGGTTAAAGCAAGGTGCCTTTGTCACTTTTGCTTGCCTGTTTGTGAATATAAAATACGTTTTTTCATTTGTTATACAAACACTGAAGTTTCGTGTGTGTCAATTTTGATTTCTCAATCTATCGTACTTTCTATGGTCTTTCATGCGCGATCCTATTTCCAGTTAGCATCACACACAGTCTATCTCGATTTTTCTTGTTCAACTGTTAGAATTCATCTTCTATAACAAGACTTTTTTTTTTTTTTTTTTTTTTTTTTTGAAGCATGGAATTCAGAAATTTGTTTACGATGTTTATTTTGGACAGTGTACCTTTCTTGAATATAAACGATTTAGGTTCCCTCCTTTTTCAATTTATTCGCTCATTCAATTATTTTCACTCAGTCTAAATAAGCCAGAAAAAAAAAATATTTCTTTTTCTTTTACTCCTTAACCCTATATTGGATACACTCATTTCTCCTCCTCCCCCTTCCTTCCTTCTATCCCTTTCTCTTTCTCTTTTCTTTTTTAGATTATTAAAGTCCATCGATTTATTCCCTATACCTCTTTTGCATTTCTTGTGCCTTTCCTTTTTTAATATTTCGTGATGAGTGAAGAAACCGGTAAGGATATATCTACCCCCCACCACCACCACTGCCCTGAGAGAGAATTTGACTCAAGTTTTAATATAGATTTTAGCACTCTAGTAGAGGCTTGCGCTAAAAAAGATAATGGCGTATCCATCTGCTTACCAGAACCAACAGATATCTGGATCAATGGAACGAACCATGATTTTATATGGAAATACAAGTAAATAAATAAAAAAGATTTTACTTCACCTTTTTCTCAACATTTTCTTTATTTGTTAGTAATCCATTTTATGTCAGCTCAGTAAATAAATATTATAAATATTCGATATAAAAGAAAGTTTACCATTTATAGGAATCTTTAAATTTGTATTTATATTACATTGTCAATTACGCTTATGTCAATGTTAAAACATACAAAAACTTTACAACCTTGACAGGAGGCTCGGAAGTAACCGTGGACGACTCTTGGTTTTTAGAATCAAGTACAACAAGTCAAAACCTGACAATGTATGGATTTTTACTGCCATCCACCGCCAATGTCACTCAAGAGTTGTCAGATCCAGACAGCCAATATCCCCGACCATTTAATTTTACTGTAACTCGTAAAGTGATATCTTTTAATTGAAAAAAAAAAAAAAAAAAAAAAAAAAAAAAAAAACTCAATCTCCAAATTAGAACTTGCATCATCTCAACTCACTAGTAATACACCCAGTACTTCTATTAATTCCAACAGCAACAACAACAACAACAATAATAATAATAACAATAGCACTGATAGCAACAAAGATACCACACAAAGCACAACCAGTTCACATAATACGTTGCCAGGTTGGGCTATTGCAGTCATTGTGATTGCTTCTATTGCCTTAATCTGTGGAGCAGCTGCCTTGATCTGGACCACCGTCATTTCTCGCCGAAACAAAAAAAACAATAAACTCATACCCATCGTCGTCGCGCCTGGAGAAGAAGGAAGGAAACCTGCGAACGAAAAAATACTAGTGGATAATGTTTCTATGAACTCTCAAGCACCTATACTGGCCTATCGCTCTTCAGATAGTATGGCGATGCGTGAATCTAGTATTGCCTCACGACCGACGGTATTTAACGATTCGAGTGCGATTGAGGCCTTTAGAAGTTCACCCATGTACGAAGAAGAAGAAGAGATGAGAAGAAGAAGATTAGGCGAGGCCTTGCTTCAAAAACAATTAGAAGAAGATGGCACGTCTGTGAAACATGCAGGTCGGTTCACTCATGTCAAGAGTTTAGCAGATATTCAAAAGAGTGCGGTTGTCGAACAACCACCACACTAACCAATCAAAACTTTACCTATAATGTGACCTTTTTCTTTGTTGATTAAATTCTTTTCTTTTGCATAACACTCAATAAAATGGACAACGATATTGAACCTCCTAGCTACGATCATGCTATACAATCAAACGAACAAGTATTCCGTTTTGGAAAATATAAAGATGCAACCTATGATTCTTTTGAGAGAGGCGAAATGTTCATTCAAGCATTTTCTTCTCAGTTGGACACTTTCCCCAAGAGAGAGGTTCAACAGGTAAAAGAAAAGGGATTTCTTTCTGTTATTCGTATGGATGACCACACTCAAACAAACGAGCTCTTCAAACATCCTTATAGTCCACAACCCTTTATTCTTACTGGCCACACGCTGCAATTTTGGCCTCAAGTACAACAAATGCCTATACCCTATGATCTTGATGTTACTGCTCAAGCTTCTCATCCCTTTCTTTGCTTAAAAGATGTTGATTCAACAAACCAGTCTGCTACCCATCATTATTTTGAAATCACTGTCTGTCAAGTGTTGAGCAATGAAACAGTAATAGCCATCGGTTTGAGCACACGGCCCTATCCGATTTTCCGTATGCCCGGTTGGAACAAATACTCTGTAGGCTACCACAGTGACGACGGGCACAAATTTTGTGATGATGCTACAGGTGGACAAGAGTATGGTCCCTCTTGGGGTCCTGGAGATACAATAGGATGTGGTTACTGTCCAGAATGGGGACAAGTTTATTTTACAAAGAATGGACTCAGACTAGATACCGCTTTTACTCATCTTTCTTCTCATCATTACTTTCCAAGCGTGGGAGTAGATGGACCTGCGACTTTAAAAGTCAATTTTGGACAATATCCCTTTCAATATCAAATAAATTCTTGGGCAGGACAATTCATGTAAAAAAAAAAAAAAAAAAAAAATCGCATGAATTTTTTTTTTTTTTTTTTTTTATTATTATTATTGTTACTCTTCTTTTGCCTTTTCATCACTACCGGTTTCAGCCAAAGGGCTTTCTTTCACGGGACTCGTACCAGGTTGAGAAACAGGATTTGAGTGAGGGATGGTATCAGGTGAAGGATGTTCAGAACCTATAGTTGTTGAGGGTTCTTTACCAGCTTTGGTCAATTCATAATCTCCAGAATCAAAGTATTTACGTTCCTATATTTTGTTGAATGTTAGCCCCGAAAAAATGAAATTGAAAAAAAAAAAAAAAAAAAAAAAACACGTAGGAAAATAACTTGCCTTTGATTTATTGCACAAAAGATCTTTACGATCAGGAAGTTTACCATACATCCGAAATGTCTTTAATTCTTCTGGATTTAATTTCTATAGTTGAAACATGAGACATCTTCTTGTTTATATTGTACATCATAGCACTTACAGTATAATCCACTTTATTAGCTTGAGCAGGATTCATTCTACACAGATTGTGGGTACGTGAGTAAGAGAGAGAGAGAGAGAGAGAGAGAGAGAGAGAGAGAGAAAAAGAGAAAGAGGGAGGGGAAAAAAAGAAGGAAAAAAAAGGCAAGTGAGAAAAGTGACGTATCTTGAACGGGGCATCACTTACAAGAATTCTATAGTCCGACCAAATTTGAAAATCACTAACGAGCAGTAAAAGGAATTATTCTGCTTAAATTCTGCTTAAATCAGGATCCAAATATTACGCCAAGTCTTTTTTTTTTTTTTTTTTCTAGACTATATTTTTGATGATGGTATGCTTTTATGATTACTCATATAAAACTTGTTTTTCTAATGGATATGTCGATAAAGTTCTTTATCTTTGACACAAAAATCGATGATAGTTACATGTCACACATGTTCTACCAATTTTTTGATGGCGTTCTAGGTCTCGTGAGAGGATTTAGGAGGTTGTTTATATGTTTTCAGTACCGTGGGTCGATAAGCGCTATTTATTCGTTAGTGTGCATGATATTTTTACACACACACAAACCACGCGTGTAAACCGATTTATTCTTAAGGTCTTTGAGATATCTTTTTTCATAACCTTATGATATTAATAGGGTATTAAACCCGGTGCACTTTATCAGTGCAGCAAGCATATCTAAGATACATCAATCAAAGCTTGTTTAAACGATATTTTGTTAGGTTAAAGCGCAACGGTAAAATAGGAAATCTTTTTTTACTGTCCACCAATCAAATACGATTATTAATCGGAGTTCTACAAAAGATGATCCTGTTTCGAAATGAGCTCCAAGGATAATTAGCACTCTGTTGTGTCAATGCAACACCAAAGAGTAGAGAGCAATCTAAATAATTGAAAAAAAGACATCTTTATGGTTACCTTCACCAACATCTAATCATGACCTTTTAAACCAAAGATGCATTCATGAAATATTAAGAACGCAAATATTTGTGCTTGTGACATATTCCTTCAACCCGTCTCAATTGTTTGTTTAAGTTATTAATAAATCAAGGTCAATTGATGATTTTACAAATTTTTGTAATATTTCTACGATTGAAATCCCCATTGCGAGGTATGAGGCTGATTATTCTCAGTTTTCGTACAAAATATCGATTTTACAATTACTTTCCCTCGTCCTTCCCACAAACTCATTTAGTTTCTAACCTTTGTTATGTGAATGACAATTAGTTTGAGGACATCAAAATGATGTTTTGTATACATTACAATTTTCAGTTCCAGTTTATTTTATCTATTTTTGTCCATTTAAATTATCCAATTAAAGACTTTTTTTTTCTCTTTTTCTTTTTCAATTTTTTTTTTTTAGAAAAAAAAAAAAAAAAATTGCAATGGGATTAACACCAGAAAAGTGTTGTGGCTTTATACCTCTTCGTTTGGGGTCTTTTATAATTGCTCTTTGGTTTTTTGTAACAAAAAAGAAGAAATGGAACACAAACAACGGGGAGGAAACTAATAACTAATTTTTTAAAAGGTCGCTTACTTTTTTGACGCAGTGACAGGATTCCTCGGCATGAATGGTAATGAGTTGATGGTTTTTGGGGAGAAAGTGAAAAGAAATATTCAATTGTTTTGTAGCTGTTGTTGTGTATTCTGGACAAACGACCAGAGTATGGTATTATATTAATTTGATATTCACCCTTTTGGTTATTGTGGGCGGATTTTCAGGCGTCATTGGCACCGCATTTGTAAGAAATCCACTATTCATGCGGTTCTATAACAACTAAATCCTAATAGGCACAGAAAAAATCAGCAAGAATATTCAACTTTGTCATTTGGACTTGTTGCGTTTTATCATTTGTTAAATATGTCACCAGTCTTGTATTAATGATCGTTTACCGGCAAAATATGATCAATACCTGTATCCGATCTGGATTCGTAAGCTTTAATAATGCCCAAGTGGGTTTGACAGCCACTTCCAATGTATCAACAGGTGGTTATTATACTCCTGTAAAGTACCCAAACACATTGAACGCTCATGCTACGTCATACGATGACTGTGAGCATGCTATCAAGTTACTTATCATCACTTGGGGTGCTGTTATATTTGTTGTTCAGTTAGTACAGGTAAGAAAGCCCAAAGAACACAATCAACAATATTCATTCATTCATTCTTTTTTTTTTTTTTTTTTTTTTTTTTTTTTTTTTTTTTTTTTTCTTTTTCTATATATAAAAACAATGAGCAAAAAAGTACGTTCGAAACGTCGAATTTTGCCCAAGCGATCTGTCATTGATGTTGAATTTGTCTCACCCAAAACACACAGCTTACAGGACTTGTTATGTACAACACAATTACCTTCACAAAACGATTACACTGTGATTAACGAACTCTTTGGAATGAAAGAAAAAGACACAATAAAGACACCTTTACCACCAGAATCACTACCGCGCATTTCTATTGGCAGGCCCACTCGTAATCATTTATCTTCAAGAAAAAATTTAAATACAGAGTCATCATTGACAAGTCATCAACATACTCAAGATACATTAGCACAAGACACAAAGCATTCAGAAAACATACCCGTGGATAACGAACAAGCTATAGAGGCATTGTCCATTCAAAACGACAGTTCCGTTTTGGATACAGAGAAAGACCAGATAGGAAAAGAGGAGGATACAGAAAAAGAGGCACGGATAGACAGTCATGTGGAAAAAGACACGTCGATAGATGGAGGTAAAGAAGTCTGTGAAAGAGGGCCGATTAAAGAGTGTGAAGAAGTGGTGGGCAAAGAAGTATGGCTCGAAGACCGTGAAGAGAGGATAAACGAGATTAATGAGGAGAAGATGAATGAAATTAACGAAGAGAAGATGAATGAAATTAATGAGAAGATAAACGAGATTAATGAAGAGAAAATAAATGAGATTAACGAAGAGGAGAGAAATAAAATTGGTGAAGAAGAGACATATGAAATTAATGAAGAAGAGACATATGAAGACTGCGCAGAGACGATAAATACAGAAAACAGAGAAGGAAAGATGAATAAAGAATATAATACGAAAGAGAAAGAGAAAGAGAAAGAGAAAGAGAAAGAGAAAGAGGAAGAGGAAGAGAAACTATCGGATGAAGGAAATTGTATAGAAGAACCATCAAACAAAAGTGACGTCCAGAAAGCGTCAAATGACGAAGACAAAGAAAAATTGCTTGATAAAGAGGACAATAAGGAAGTGCAGAAAAGGGAGAACAATAAGAAAGTGCTGAATAAAGAAGATAACAAGGAAGTGCTGAATAAAAAAGACAGTGAGGATATACCAGACAAAGAAACGGCGGAAAAAGAGATGCTGGAACGGGCTGTAAAGATACCGACAACCAAAAAAAGAAAAAATAGATCGTGTGAAAGCGAAGAATCATTTATGGTGCCGCCCAAAAAACTACCCAAACGGTCTAAACCACATACGACATTGAACATGCTAAAGGATAGCAACTCTCTTTACTGGGTTGTTGATGGCAAAGATCATGACCCACGTAAATATGCCATTGGGAGCATAAGAAGAAAACAATTGAAATCTCGCTTACATCGACCATTGGTCCTCAAAAAGATTATTCAGGATGATCCTTGGCTTATTAAGAACCATCCAATAAAATGACAGCATCAATTATGAGCCATAGCTGATGAACCAATAAAAAAACAGAATAAAAAAATATAAAAGTGTTGGGGTAAAACTTTGCAAAGTTTTTTCTTCTTCTTTTCACTTTAGATCAATTCTTTTTGCCCTTTACTCTAAACTTTTGTTTAACAACAAACCTCTTTATTTTAATTATTTTTACTTGTCAACCCTTTTTTTTTTTTTACTTTCCTACCAATTATTTTTGTATTTCCAATTATCAAAAATGGTTGCCTTTTAAATCTCTCGCTTCTTCTCACCCTTTCCCGTTAGATCTATTGTTATTTTTTATTGTTAAACTTGTTAAATCTTGTTAAATTTGTTATATCTTGTTAAAATGTCCTCTCAAAAAGTTAGCTACCAGCTGCCCAACAAACCCTTCTTCGCTTATACAACAGACGAACCCTCCACCTGCAACAGAAAGAAAAACTAAAGAAATCGAAACCACAACAAAATGACCAATATGAACCAAAACCAATACTACCTTCCCCAAGCCACTACGCCACCCAGTCAAACTCCAATGTTGACCCAAGACCTTAATCAAGTATTTTCTGATTGGCTCATCCCCTCTCAAGACGTTTTATTAAAGCAAGAAGAATTTCAAGATATCTTTGGCCTGTTCTCTCCTCCTCTTACAGCAAGCCCAGCCTCTGAAAATGAATCCTCTATGCCTTCATGTGACTTTGTCACCTTGTTTCCCGACATGGTCAATGCTACCCCTCCCAAGCCTGTACCTGTTCAAAACACTAAACGCCGCTTAACTCCCCTTATGCCCAAGACGTCCAACGTGGTTCCTATCGCTCCTCGTCCGGGTAACTTCAACATCCCCGTCACTCAAAAAAGAAGGGTTGAAGAAGAAGGTGATGATGTGGCAATGAAACGTCAAAAGAATACAGATGCTGCTCGTCGTTCTCGACTCAAGAAAATACTCAAGATGGAAAACTTGGAAACCCAAGTCAAAGATTTGGAGTCTGACAATTCCAGACTCACGACCCGTGTTGCCGTGCTAGAGTCTGAAAAGGGTGCTCTCGCTTCAAAAGAAAAATCTCTTGAAGAGCGTATACGTGTACTCGAATCTCAATTATCTGAAGCTCATAGAGCTCTTACTACCATTAGATCATAAATTTTTCTCTTATCATTAATTTTTTTTTATTTTATTCATTTCTTAAATATCAATAAAACCATCTATAAACTCTTCAATTGAATCCAATGTATTTTGTTCTAAATTTTCTTTAAGAGGTTTTCGGGCATAACAAGCAAACCAGTCCATATATGACTTGTATCGTTCGCATTCTTCAAAGACAGTATTGATTTCTTGTGCTCTTAAAGGATTGTCCTGTATATGAATCGAGGTCAAGAATTTTTTGAAATTTTGGGAATGTAGCAAATCGATTTGTTGGTCAGTCCAGTAACCCAAGGGTAAAGCAATTTGTTCATGAGAAATATCAACAAAGTGACTCAAAAAGGAGATGGTTGGTTGCTGAGAAGAAGCGACGGTAAGGAAAGCGAATAGGGGATGTTGTGTATTGGATTCAAGTGCGCTTGTATAACCCGCCGGATTTATCCGTTGTTTGACTAATAATCAGTGAATACTATATACTTATATATATATATATATACTTACGCTCAGTGTTGACAATCGAATTTGACAAGGGACCAGCCCTTCGAATTGTATAGTTTGTATCGACCACTTCAAAATAAGCACCAGGCTTCATGATACGATGTATTTCATAGAGTAAATTTGAAAGCTCGGCAGGTGATAGATGAAGCATCATTGAACGCATGTAAATAAAATCGAATGATTCATCTTCAAAAGGTAAAGAACCTTTGAGAATATTATGTTTTTGAAAATGAGCGTTGGGGGGTTTGGTGTTGGTTGGAAATATGGGGCATTGATCGATCCCATAGAAATCTGAAGATGATGTAAGCAACACAAGAATTTAACTTTTTGTTCTCATTACCCGTATTGGGATACTCTGTGGCCATTTCTGAGGTCCAAGTACCTGGACCACAGCCAATATCCAGCACCTTACATTGCTTGCTAGATAAAAGCATAGAGTGGACAGGAGATACAAAATTCCATTGAAACATGATTTTTAAAATACAATGCTACAACAATAGATCAGTAAACATTTATTTTTCATCTGGTACAACTTACCAAAGTCGTCAATCGATCTGCTTCTTCTTCATCACATGGTAACATAAAACTTTTTAATACATGATCCTTGTAATACGCCCGTCCATCGATCGTTAAGCAGCTCGATTTTGCCAATGCACAGTGACAGCTACTGTTTGATGACCGTGAGGTAGTGGGTGTGATACTGTTAAATAAAGATGAAGATTGAGTGTATGACTTTTGAATAGACGATGCAGGTGTTGGTGGCTTTGATATCGGTTTAGGTGGTGGTAAGGGTTCAGGAGTAATAGCTGCCACTTCAAAGAAGTTGACATGGCTACTCTTTTGACTGGTAGTTGTTCGCGAAGAAGGTGCTGTTTTCGCAGAAGGTGCTTTTGAGGATTTATTTGAGGACTGAGTTGTAGATGAGGACTGTTTTCTTACTGGTGGTGGTGTAGGACGTGTAGCCTCAAGATGCCCATCAAAAAAATTATAAGCGCTGGGTCCTGTAGGTCTCTTTCTGTTAGCAGTTGGCTTTACAGTTGGATAACTGGATGCTGTCGTAGTGGATCGGTTATCCAGTGAGGACTGTGCATTTCCCATTTGTTTTATTTAGTTTTGACTCTTTTTGTGATATTTTTTGAATCGTATTGATAGCGTAAAAGGAAAAAAAAACAAAGCTAAAAAGAAGTTTTTAATAAAAAAAAATATATCAGTTAGAAGATCCAATAAAAGTGTAACATGAGTCATTAACCAATGAAAAAAATAGATGAGATAGCTCTTACACAGTTAGATTCGAGTACGTTTGGTAGATGTTTCATTTTATGGTTTCACACATACAAAATTTTGAAAAAAAAAAAAAAAAAAAACACACACACACACACACACACACTGAAATCGTTCAATAATATAACCAATTATTAATTTGTCACGTTTTAAGAATAACGATCTCCATTCGATTCATTGGCTCTTGGTTCCATATTTTTACATTAAGAGCATACTTGATTATAAAATCGTATTCACTGTAACACATAATTATTGGTATTTCGCCCAAAAAAGCATGAGCCTCTTTTTTTTTTAATATTAAAAATCGGCTTTTCATATTTAGGGAGCTGTTCGCATAGTTCTTTGCTGGCAAATCAGTACAGGTAGTAATAATGTGTCTTTTAAGCTGACATTGTTGCTATTTTAAACCGTCATGTACATAAGCGAAAGTTAAATGAGAATCGCGTGTAATAGCTCTTTTCTTGATCTAATAGCTTGAGTCGTTCTAGAGCTTGTCTGCATAGAACTGGGCTCCTCTTTAAATAGTGGGAATTAGATATCATTGTTATGAAGTCTATCAAGCTTATTCTCACACGTCGGCAACCGACACTCGTTTATTTTAATTGAACGGGTTGTCCCGGAATTTGGAGAGTTGTCTGCTTAAATAGAAGCAATACATCAAATACAATCCCATGTGGTTTAAGGCCTTTTTCTTTCTAGTTTTCTTTAGATCAATTATTCTGCCGTTCAAAATCACGACTCCTCTTGGCAATTATATTAAAAAATGTAAAAAAAAAACTATTTGCTCATATAGCGCCATTTGGCCTTAATGCCTCTTGTATATTGTAAAAGCTTAATGTTGTTTAAGATCTATCTTATACCCTCCTATCTATTGTTCAAATGTGGTTATTTTTCTATTATTTAATCCACTATACTCGGAGTCTTTGTCAAAAAAATGAACAAAGAAGGAAATCCTCGGCAAAGTGGTATAAAGGGTATCGGCGTTTAAACATCAAGCAGTCCAATAAGTACGCTTGCCATATTGATAAGCAGATGAAACAGCTCCTTTGTTTCATCAAAGTGATGGCGTCAAGTATCGTCGGAAAGGTTATTATAAAAAGCCACGTGCCTCTCCAATTTGAAGAATATGAAGACATCCAGTTAAGTTTCATCTGAAAACTTTTTGTCTGCTTATGGTAGTCTTGGAGCTATGACGCAAAATGGAAATCGAATTTAAAAAGACTAAAAGATATACATGAAATGCTAAAAATGGGAGGGCAGACCTCTGGGAGACCCCCTCCCCTTTTTTCGCTCAGAAGAGACATATTTTCAAATATGAAAGAATAAAATGTGCTTGATGATAGTAAATGTGGCCCTAAAAAGTATTGATTTGACTGAGAATATGCAGATAAGCCCTTTTTTTTTCTGAAAATCGTAAGGCAACTTTTACACAAAAATGCACATAGACGATATGCTTCTAGTTGTTAGCAATGAAATAAATATTAGTTGTTATTCAATTATTATTCTATTAAATTGATAATTGCATCGATTGCATGTTTCCAAGGTGCAACTGGATCACATAAAAGCGAAGATGTTTTGAAAGAGAAACTAAGAACTTTTAGAAAAAAAATTAAGAAAGGTGATATGCCTAATATGGTTCGCAAAAAAATTACGGTACTTTGAGTAGGGCCAGAAGCAGGGTACTGCTCAATGTAAGAAGTGTGTACAACAAACTATCATGACATCTATATGTCCCTGTCAGTGCTCAAGATAATCAGAATTAAAGCGCTTAAATATTTAAATTCTTTAGAATACTTTAGCATCAGGCTCAATCAGCTATACGCACCATTTAATCGACAACCTGCATCACATACAGTAATCGTCAACATATGTAAACATTCATTTATACTATCTTTCTGATTTGATATATTTTGCATAAATTCTACGTCTATTTATAGATTGGTTATAAACAGCAGTGCTCTATAATTGTTACCAGAAGTAGCACATTAGCAGAAGCAAGTGAGGTAAAGGATATTGCAATCACTTGAAACGAACTTCTTGTTTTTCTATTCTGTTGTAGTATGCTTCACGTTGTAAGAATAGTGTCAGAGTAAAATGATCGAGGATTAAAAAATATGCCTATTGATTGAGAAGTACGACATTAATAGCAACGTTGGAGGTTAATTTCTTATATGTGAACAAACAGACGCGATGGCGATAAGTCATAAAAATCTTGGAAATTTTTTTTATCAAAGTTCGGTGATGGTAGGCATATAAAGAAGAAAAAAGCGGTCAAATCGGATTTCTTATTGCAGCTAGATCAAAGGGTATCATGGCTATATGTATATTTGGCTAACTCTGTGTCATTATTTTCACGTTTGTAGTAAAACTCTTTTGCTTTGGAAGCTGTCGAAGTCGTGTATGACGCTAAAATCGCGATGCAATACATGCAGACAGGCGGAAAATGTTAAGTGTATTTAAATAATACCAATACAATACAATAAATGCACATGCAGGTCAATAAAATAGTATGCATGCATATCAATCGTAAACACATATATATTTTTTTTTTTTTTTTTGGGAAATTTTTTTTTTTTTTTTTGGAAACTTTCTCTTCCTTTTTTTTTTTTTTCATAACATGTCATCTCAAACCACAAATTTTTCAGATCAATCTTCTGTACACTATTACAAAACTCTTTTCAACTTTTTTGGTATACAATGTAATATTTATTCTGAGAAAACCTTTGTCCGATATTATTCAAACGGTGCATTCAAAACAATGACTTACGAAGAAGTCGATCGTATCACTACTAACCTTGCCTGTGATTGGGTAGAAGAAGGAAAATGTTCTGGCGTTGTTTCTTATATAAATCACCAAAGCGTGAATTTTTTGATAACTCTGATGGCTATGGTAAAGTCCCGAGCTGTCCTTTTTGCAATTTCTCCACGCAATTCTGAAGCTGCTATTGCTGATTTGCTAGAAAAGACACAATCCAAAATGCTTTTTGTTCCATCAAAATACAAAATAGTCGCTCAAAATGCTGTTGCCAAAGTGGAAGAAGCAAATATGACCATTATTCCTCCTTATGACTTTGAATCTTTGCTAAAAAAACCTCTCAACCCTCGATACGCCAAAATTTTGGATATAAGTTTTTCAAAGGAAGACTTAGAAAAAGAAGCGCTCATTATTCATACGTATGTTTTCTTTTCTAAAATAATTATTTCATATTTTTTTTTAACAATTGTCAACCTTTAGTTCTGGAACCACTGGGTTTCCAAAACCTATATATCTCAGCAATAGGTATTTGCTTAACGTCGCTGGGACATTTAGTCGTTACAAAGAACAGAATCCTCGTGTAGACATACTTTGCCAAGAAGATGTGTTCTTTTCCCCTGCCCCTCTGTAAGTATGCATGATAATTAATATTAAAATGTAAAAAACTAAGGACATGGTTAGTTTTCATGTTTCTGGTCTTTTAAACCTGTTTACCACTATTGTTGCTGGTGCTAGCTTTGTTTTTGTCGAAAACCCCATACCTTCTCAAACGGAGATTGACCATGCTTTTAGACACAACAAATGCACAGTGATGGGAGCTCTCCCCTTTACTCTGGAAGAAATGGTTACCTACTTGAAAGAAAAGAACGATTTCTCAACTGTCCGTCATCTCAAATATATTCTGGTGGGTGGCGCACTTCTCAAGCATGAAATATTTCTCTGGTTTAAGAAAAACAACGTTGCTGTTCGCAGTGTATATGGATCTACCGAAACGGGAGTCTCAATGTTAGGAAACATGGAACTCGATGCTGAAAATGTGAGTTCACTCCGTTCAATATACTATGATTGTGATGACAAGTCTTATATCGCGTTTGAAAAGTTGTCAGAAGGCTCAATACACATGTACATCAGAGCTGGCAGTCCCAATTTGGCTATCGGTGTGTCTAACCGTCCAGATGGTGGCTTTAGTTCCAATGATTTATTTGAAGAGGATCCTGATGCACTTGGTTACTACAACTACCTTGGGAGACGTGATGATATACTGGTTATGAAAAACGGCGAAAAGACCAATCCTATACCGATGGAAAACACAATACGTCAAAGCCCTATGGTAAAGCAAGTGGCCATTCTGGGTGAAGGCCAGCAGTGTACCGCAGCACTTATTCAAATAAATACAGAATATTCCATGGACTACAGTCCTGAAGAAATTATTCTGAACATCCATCAAGCAGTAGAACAAGCCAATATAGAATGTCCGAGCCACAGTATCATCTTGCCCCAAATGGTCAAAATAATTCCGTTCAATAAGTTCCTACCTGTAAACGACAAGGGAAGTTTGAAGCGTAAAATGACCGAAAAAGCGTACGAGGACACACTTAAAAAAATGTACAAAGACTTTATGGAGGGTCCCAGTTCCGCTGTGAGTAGTAATCGTGATGGAGGTATTATCAGTAGTTCATCATGGTCTTCTCAACAAATCCAGTCCTTTTTAATTGAAAATGTTGCTAAAATCCTACGTCTGCCTGAATCTGATTTACATGATACCTCGTTGTCCGTATTTGATTTAGGGCTCAATTCATTAACTTCCATTCAGCTTCGTAACATAATTGCAGCGCACTTTGGAAGTTTACCACAAAGTTTTGTATTCCAACATCCTTCAGTACTATCCATGAAAGAGGCACTAATGTCCAACCGATTTGACGATGTTTCTAAGTTGAATGAAAAACGGTACAAACAGACACAAGAATTGGCCAAATCATATATCGAACGTGCTGAAAAGGATTTTTCTGTCGCTACGAACGAATACGCTGCTGGAAAGAAAAAAGGCAGTATCTCCTTGAATTATGTCAAATCGGCCTTTTCCAAAAGGTCAGTCCCTGGACCAAAAACTACAAAGCTTGGAAGACTGAGGAGCCTCTTAACCAAAAGAAAAAATGCTTATGAAAAAAAGGACAATGTTGTCATGTTATCTGGGGCCACTGGTTCTTTAGGCGCATTTATACTACGCGATCTATTGAAAGACCCTACGGTCAAAAAAGTCTATTGTCTAGTCCGTGGTAGTGAATCTGATTTATTTGGTCGACTTGAAACTTCGTTCGCTTTCCGCAATCTTGATCTCTCTTTATTGAATTCCGAACGTGTAGAAGCTTTGCCAATGAAACTTGCGGAGCCCTATCTTGGTCTAACAAAAGAACGCTATGATCAGCTCAAGGACGAGGTTACCATTGTTCAACACTGCGCTTGGCTTTTGGACTTTAATATGACTATTGATCATTATGACAAGGAATGTATTTCTCCCTTTTACAATTTGCTCAAGTTTGCTTACCGTCGAAACAACCCTATGCATGTGCACTTTATCTCTAGTGTAAGCGCCAGTGCTTCTCTGGGTTCAGTAGTTAAAGAAGTGCCTTTGCCATTTGATTCCCACGTTACCGCACCCATGGGCTATGCTCATTCTAAATTTGTGTGTGAGATTCTTCTCAATTATCTCACCAAAGAAAAGAACTTCCCCTGCTATATTGAACGTGTTGGTCAGGTCTCTGGGGATTCAAAGAGTGGTATTTGGAATACCACTGAACAAGTCCCTATCATGTTTGTTTCTGGCGGTTCTTTAATGCACAAGATGCCTAGGCTTAGTTCAAAAGTGGATTGGGTCCCAGTGGATTATGCTTCAGCTACTATAGTAGACATCATGCTTCGTACGGCACACTTTACAGCCAGCCAAGACAATTCTATCTACCACATAGTCAATTCTCAGACTATAGATTGGTCACAAGTCCTTGAAGTCATGGAGTCTTGTGGGATGAAGTTTGATGTGGTGGATCCGGCAGAGTGGGTCAAAGCCCTTTCAAAAGACGATACTATCCCAGCACACCGTCTCATGCCATTTTATGAAAACAGTTTCAAGAAAGACCGAGAATTTCCACATTGGCAGACAGAAAAGACATGCCAAATGGCTCCTGTATTAAGTCAATCACCTGTTTTCAGCCCAGAACTATTTGAAAAATATTTGAAGCACTGGGAGTCGGTCGGATTTTATAGCCCACCTGCTTAAAAAAAAATTATATTCTACCCTCCGTTTCTGTAATAAATAATCAATATCAAGTGTAAAACTAATATAACTTGCTTTCCTTTTTTTTTTTTTTTTTTTTTTTGTTCATTTTTCTTGTGCAATTATCATTTGCGTTGTCATGTCACTGTCACTCGGTTTATATGCAGCTTTATTAGGATAGACCTCTTTCACGTAGCGCTCATCATTTCTTTTTTTTAGTGAAAAAAAAAAAAAGACTCATACACGCTTTGCTTTGAATTTTATATTGAGTTTCATTTTTTGTGTATTCAAGCATAGTGAACATAAGAAAAAAAAAAGCAAAATACTCTTTTATTTCGTTTTTATGGCAATATTTTAAAAAAAAAATTGAAAAAAAAAAATCAAAGCCTTTTTTTGTATTTTTCCCCTCTTTTCTTTTTCCTTGTACGCACATAAACATACATATAGAAACTTTTCTTTTCTTTTCTTTTCTTTATTTAAAAACAACTGTTGACAAGCATGAATAGCATCCTTTCTGATCGTCAGAAAGATGAATTGTAAGAATTTCACGCAAACCAAATGTCACAAAAAAATAGGAACTCATAAAAAAAAAAAAAAAAAAAAAAAAAGGCACAAGGCAATTTTAGATTATCTTAGCTCGAGTGGTTATACAGAATCTTTCAACATTTTAAAATCTGAAACACAAAACGAGGACTTTGTTCCTGACCCAAGGCAAAAGTATGCAGGTCTATTGGAAAAGAAATGGACTTCAGTTATCCGTTTACAAAAGAAGGTAAAAGAAGAAAGATAAAATACTTACTAATATCACACACTTTGAAGATTATGGAACTGGAGACTAAATCATCACAATTGCAAGAAGAAGTAAATAATGCACCTGTAAGAAAGCAAACAAGTGCCGTCGATTGGATACCTCGTCCACCTGAAAAACAAAGTATGACGGGTCACAGGAGTCCCATAACCTGTATAGCCTTCCATCCAGTTTATCAAGTACTCGCTTCGTCCTCTGAAGACACGACGATTAAAATATGGGATTGTGAAACTGGAGAGTTCGAGCGTACGTTAAAGGGACATACGAAATCCGTACAGGATATCGCTTTTGATCCAAAAGGAAATTTCTTGGGCAAGTAAAGAAAAAGATAACTACAAAACGTACTTTCTAATCACTACACAACATAGTATCTTGTTCAGCTGATCTTACTATCAAAGTATGGGATATCAATAATGATTACAAGTGCATCAAAACTTTATATGGACATGATCATAATATATCATCTGTCGCTTATTTACCTTCTGGGGATATTATCGTATCCTCTTCTCGTGATAGAACAATCAAATTATGGGATGCTGCATCAGGGTATATACACTTTCTTTCTTTCGTGTACAAGTATGATAACCAATTTGTTCAGTTACTGCACAAAAACATTATCTGGGCATTTAGATTGGGTGAGATCGGTTGTACCCAGCGAAGACGGTAAGTACATCTTGACTGCGTCGAATGATCAGGTAAAGATAATTGCATAAACGATAGCATTCACTAATCAACATTATAGACTGCAAGGCTCTGGGATATACAAACAGGAGAATCAAAAATGGAGTTTAGAGGGCACGAACATGTGTTAGAATGTGCTATATTTGCTCCTATTGATTCATATCCATTTATACAAGAATTGATTGGCGATGAGGTAGAAAAAAAAAGAAGACAAAAACTGAATTATCTTGATAATAGAACAAAGGAACAAAAGAGACATTACCAGGCCAGTATGTTGTTACCGGATCAAGAGATAAAACGATCAAACTTTGGAATACTAATGGACAACTATTACACACTTTAGTAAAAAAAAAAAAAAAAAAAAAAAAAAAAAAAGACAGATAGCGTTTAGTTAAATGTTAACTGGTTATTTAGGTGGGACACGATAATTGGGTTAGGGGATTAGTTGTTCATCCAAATGGAAAATATTTGCTAAGCTCTTCTGACGATAAAACACTTAAAATATGGGACTTAAAGACAGGTCGATGTGTAAAGACCATAGATGCTCATTCACATTTTGTTACTTGCATAGCGTAAGTCTAAGTTGAAATATAAAAATACTCACTTTAATATAGTTACTGCAATATAAGCCCAATTGTTGCAACCGGAAGCGTTGATCAAACAATCAAGTTATGGCAGTGTCGATAAAAACACCATAAAACAAAATTATATTTCTCTATATTATCTCCCATTCCCCCTATTATATACACCTTTGCTATACTTTTTATGAAAACTATAATACATAATCTTATCTTTTTAATAAAATGTCAAAGTTTTTTACACTTTATTTTTCAAATATATTACAGAAGTACTTAAAGCTGAGCGTTGATTTCAGGAACATAACCGAGGTTCTTGAAGTGTTGAATGACCTTTTCAGCCTTTTCGACAGCATGATCAGCAGTGAGGCCAAAGTGTTTGTACAAGTCACCAACCTTACCGCAAGTACCGAATGTGGTTAAACCAATGTGGGCATGAGAGAAGCGATCCCAGCCAAATGTACCAAGAGCTTCAACAGAGATGATGGGAATACCAAGAGGGAAGACTTCTTTTTTGTATTCTGGCGATTGTTCATCAAAGAGTTCTGTACAAGGCATAGAGACCACACGAGAGGGAATGTTCTTTTCTGCCAACTTCTTTGAAGCCTCAACAACAATACCGACTTCAGATCCTGTGGAAACAAAGACAACTTGAGGTTTAGGATCCGAGCTGAGAACATAACCACCCTTCAGAACAGCTTCTATCGAAGAACCTTCGAGGTGAGGTACTCCTTGACGAGAAAGAGCAATGACCGAAGGACGTGTTTTGTTTTGAATGGCAACCAAATAAGCACCAGAGACTTCATTACCATCAGCGGGACGTAATGTGAGCATATTAGGTGTAGCACGACTCAAGGCTAAGGTTTCAACAGGTTGGTGAGTAGGTCCATCTTCTCCAAGACCAATTGAATCATGAGTCATGATATAAATCGCACGACAATGAGACAAAGCAGCAAGACGGGCTGCACCCCAACCATAAGTCAAGAAATTAAGGAAAGTACCACCAAAAGGAATAATACCACCATAAGCACTCAAGCCGTTCATAAAGGCAAACATGGCATGTTCACGTACACCAAATCGGAAGTAGCGTCCAGAATAGTCACCCAGTCCAGTAGCAGGAGGTTGGAAATCAACTGCGTTCTTCCAGCGTGTCAAATTTGAGCCTGTCAAATCAGCAGAACCACCCAAAAGCTCGGGAACAATGTCTGAAATAGCAGTCAAAACACCTTCGGACAACTTACGAGTGGCAACAGGAGAATCAGAGGGTGTATAGCGAGGAAGAGCCTTCTCCCAGCCTTCGGGTAATTCTTGATTGAATCGACGAAGGATTTCACTAGCTTCTTTGGGGTATTCTTTCTTATACTTTTCAAACAGTTTATTCCATTCAGCTTCATACTTAGCACCCTCCTCAGCACGTTTGTGATAAAGCTCATAAACCTAATAATGAAGGGGTCTTGTTGAGTTTGAAATGTTTATCATTATTCTCATCCTTACATCATTTTCAACATGGAATTTAACGTCGGGGTCAAAACCAAACTTTTTCTTGACTTGCTTGATGTCATCCTCTGTTACATGTTAGAATAGAACCTTTTTTTTTAAAAAAAAATAATACTTACCAGTAAGAGGAGCACCATGAACTTTTTCTTGGCCTTGGTTCAAAGATCCATAACCTGAAAAAGAAACTCAGCATGTCTTCTTTTTTTTTGCATAAACAATGACACTTACCAATCGTAGTTCTGACCTTGATAAGAGAAGGTTTGTTGGTTACCTTTTTAGCTTCTATAATGGCCTTCTTGAAGTCTTCAATATCAGTGTCACCATTATTAATTACTTGAGTGTGCCAGCCATAGGATTCAAAGCGCTTGATAACGTCTTCAGTAAAGGAAACATCGGTGTCACCATCGATAGTGATATGATTGTCATCATAAATTGCAATTAGTTTGCCTAATTGAAGATGACCAGCCAAAGAACAAGCTTCAGAAGCTACACCTTCTTGAAGACAACCATCACCGAGAATTGTGTATATATAGTTATTGAAGATTTCGTAGCCGGGCTTGTTGAAAGTAGCAGCAAAGTGAGCTTCAGCAGCAGCCATACCGACGGCGTTAGAAACACCTTGACCTAATGGACCAGTGGTAACTTCGATACCTTCTGTGTCAATACGCTCAGGGTGACCTGGTGTCCTATTGAGTGGGAGGAAATGATTAGAATTTTTTTCTTGCAACTCAACGCGTAACAAGGAATACTTACTTTGAACCCAATTGACGGAATTGTTTCAAATCATCGATAGACAAGTCATAACCTAAGAAATGGAGCAAGATGTATTGAAGAACACAGGCGTGGCCATTAGAGAGCAGGAAACGATCACGGTTGATAAAGTAGGGGTTTTTGGGGTTTGCATGAAGAAATTCAGTAAACAAGGTGTGGGCAATAGGAGCCAGACCCATTGGGGCACCAGGATGACCAGAGTCTGCATTGCGAACAACGTCTGCGGCCAAAGTACGGATATTGTTGATAGACTTTTGATCAATTGCTGATACCATGTTATACGTGTAAAGTTATAAAAATATGTGAAATTAAAAAAAAAAAAAAAAAAAAAACTGCAAACAAAAAAGAACGATGAACGCGTTTTATAGCTTTTCATTCTGTTTCAGACTAAACAAAAAATGACATCACACATACTGCATTTACTCGTTTTATTTATTTATCTTCGAATGCATTCAGTAAATGGCGAGACTGCGCTACGTAGCTGAAATTCAAGAAATAATCCTTCATTTTGTCATCCAAATTAGGTGCGTCAATAGGTGAATCTTTGATTAATTCATTTGTAAACTGTTCATCAAAGTTCTCGGCCAAAATGGGATCAGTCTATTATGTGCATAAGAAGATGCTTCCTTTTCCTTGTTTTATTGCTTACCACAATTGGTTTAATGGGAGGGGTTGCTGTACGTTCTGACAATTCCTTCCAATTGATTTTACGAAAGAACCGGTGCGACTTTATTTTTTGTATACCATCTTTCTCGCTTCCCAAACGTGTATTTGGGTCTTTACGTAAAAGCTATATAATCGCGTTTTAATCTCTCTTTGTATTTAGCATTGTTTTTGGTTCTCACTCGTATCAACAAATCTTTAGCATCAGCTGAGATATAATATGGGATTTGTAACTTTTTTTTCAGAATCGCATCAAGAGTTTTTTTCTTGTTATTGGATCGAAAAGGAGTCTAAGCCAAATTTGTTAGTATAATGACACATTCATTGTTTAACTTACGTAGCCAATTAACATTTCGTACATCAAAATCCCAAAAGTCCAAAAATCAACACTCTTGTCATAATTTACTTCCAACAAAATTTCTAAAGAAGAGTAAGCTCTACCTTCTGTCAAAGTTAATATCTACCTGGTGCCATATACTCGGCTGTTCCGCATACTGTATTTGTTCGGCTTCCTTCAATAGATACTTTGGACAATCCAAAATCGGTTAATAATACATGTCCCTCACCATCCAATAAACAATTTTCAGGCTTCAAATCTCGGTAAACAATACCCAATCCATGTAAGTGTTCAATGGCCAATAATAGTTCTGCTAGATAAAAACGTGCAACGTCTTCCAAAAACATGTGCTCTTTAAAGAATGAGACCTTTTTTCGACTGCTTGTTTGTTTACCTGAAGCCATGTGCGTAAATAATTCACCACCTGTGGCATATTCCAAAATTAAATAAAGTCGATCATTGGTTTGAAATGCATAAAACAATTGAACAATAAACGGGTGGCGTACTTCTTCTAATATCTGTCTTTCAGCCTTGGTATGTTCAGCATTTTTTGCATGAACAAAAAGAGATGCTTTTTTTAAAACTTTCATTGCATACAACTGGTTGGATTCCTTATGTCTACACAGCATAACCTTCCCATAGCTATTTACATTAATTTTTATTTTTTATCGCATCATAATACTCACGCTCCACGCCCTAATAGTTTTAATATTTCAAAATCCTCGCTTGTCACTTTTTTCAATCCAAAAGTGGTCTTTGTTGTTAAAGAGGATGAAATAAAATCTTCTCCTAGTGGAACTTCGTATAATTTTTCATCAAAGGCTGGATCTCTTGCTTTAGCGGCATCATCAACAAAAGCTTCATCAATCACCTGATGATCTTGTGAAGGTAAATCGTCAAATTCAAACATGGCGCTCATCTTTTTCTTTTTCTTTATAAGCAAATAATATTAATATAAGAGTATCGAGTATCAAAGTTTAAGCTGTGGTATAAGAACATAAAGAAAGAAAAATTCTTGCAGAAAAAAAAAAGTAGAAACTGTCCAACAATATGTTAAATCAAAGAGTGGGGTTAACCAATCATTTTTTGTTTTATTATCTGGGATTGAATAAGAGCAAAGCCATTGAAATCATTTTCAGGAACCAACCCAGAAAATGTATCAAATATTTAAACAATGTTGTTTCAAAATATCTGCAATCCTCTACATCCTCTTTCTTTTATTCCTATTAATACAATTTTTACTATGCTTAGAATTATTATTCATTTTTTTGTTTTTGCTGCTATTTTTTCTTTGACTTATGCTTCAAATCTCAACCGACGTGCTGTCTTCAACATGATGAACGGTCACAACATAAAAGATCAATATCATGCCGCGTCCTCTAATGTGTACTCTGCTAGGGATGAAGATGCAGTAGTAATGCAGGCACCAGTAACCCCTACAAGAGCTTTGATGCATGTTGGTAATGAGGTAGACACAGATAATCAATAAAAATGAAGCTGTTTACTAATTAAATACTCTAAAAGATGATAGAAATGGAGGAATGGATTATTTCTGGATCACCAGAGTTTTACCAAAGCTATAAGCCAGAATCCGTAGGTTACATTTATTGCTCTAGAAATAAGATTTTGTACTCATTTTTCTTTGTTTTTCTTTTAGATTAAGAGAGACCGTCTTATGTTTGCTAGCAAGGTGTCTAACCTTAAACACTCAATGC
Source organism: Rhizopus stolonifer B9770 (assembly GCA_000697035.1). NCBI lineage: Eukaryota > Fungi > Mucoromycota > Mucoromycetes > Mucorales > Rhizopodaceae > Rhizopus > Rhizopus stolonifer. The sequence goes on from JNDS01002956.1 coordinate 26,995, forward strand.
GCAACAAGGTAGAATCAAAGCATCGTCAAAGCTCACCTTTAGGAGTAGAAGGTCTCACTACAATGCCAAATACTACTGGTTATGCTCACTCCTCATTTGCCACTTCTGCACCTGGTTTTTAAAATCAATATTACATATCAGTCAGAAATTAACACAAAGCGTTCCTTCTAAAAAAAAAAAAAAGACGCCAATATTGTTCATAAAATAAAGACAACATCTATTCTGCATAAATCTCATGATTATACATTTTCGATAGATTCGGCCTATTTTTAAATTGTGTGATAATTTAGCAGGAATGGCTTTTAATCAAAAAAATCTTCTTGATATAGCATTTTTTCCCGAATAAATACATTTGCTTACAATATGACAGAGCCAACTCGGCAAGACTTCGCGCTTTTAATAAATACCGAAATTGATAACGCATTATAAAAAAGTAGATCCCTGATTCAATTTTATTTAGAAGCCTACACAGAAATCAAGCTCGTGTTTAGTATACGTCATTGTTTTAATTTTTTGAAAGGGAAAACGCATTTTCTTTTTAAACTTTTTTTTCTTTTTTTTTTTTTTTGCTTTATTGAAGAGAAACAATGGCAACCAATAATATCAGTGATATGGACATTGATTCAAATATACCAGCAACTGAATTTATGGATGAAGATCCACCTAGCGAATTGAACACAATTGTTACTTTAATTGACGACCTTAAAAACGAAGATGTCACTTTCAGACTTAACTCTATTAAAAAGTTAAATATCATTGCCAACGCTTTTGGTATTGAAAGAACTAGAAATGAACTTATACCTTTTCTTCAAGGTAAAAAGAAAGGGTTAACCTTTATCCACCTTTTGCAGCACATTCTAAGAAAAATACGTGGTGATTAGATTCTCTTGATGACGAAGATGAAGTATTGTTAGAATTGGCTGATGGACTGGAAAATTTGGTGGAAGCTGTTGGAGGCTGCGAACATGCTTATTGTCTTTTACCTCTTTTAGAAAACATTGCTGCTGTTGAAGAAGCTATTGTTAGAGACAAGGTATGTACTGCAAAAAAAAAAGGAGATGCTCATCTATATAATTGTACAGGCAGTTTTTTCTCTCTGTTCTATTGCAACCATTCTACCTCAACAACACCTTGAACAGCACTTTCTACCTCTTGTAAAAAGATTAAGTGGCGGTGAATGGTTTACAAGTAGGACTTCGGCCACTGGCTTATATGCCGTTGTATTTAAAAAAGGGGAAATTGGTTTACAAACAGAATTAAAAGGGTAAACAAAAAAAGTACTTGAATTTTTCTCAAAAAAAAAAGAAAACTTAATGTCAAAATCTGTAGATTATTTGCACAATTAGCAGAAGACGACAGTCCAATGGTTAGAAGAGCCGCTTCTAAAGCTCTTGTTGTATGTTTTCATGAAAAAAAAAGTCTCGATTTTTGTATATTTATGTCACTATCTACATAGGATCTTGCAAGTCAAATGACCAAGGAAGACATCTTTTCAACAGTCATCCCACTTTTCCAGAAACTTTCTCAAGACGCTCAGGACTCAGTTCGTTTGTTGACGGTCGAAGTGTTGGTTGCCCTGGCCGGACGACTCAACGAAGAAAAAAGAAAAGAACTTTTATTACCTGCATTTACAGCTTTAGCAAACGACAAAGCATGGAGAGTAAGATATATGGTTGCTTCCAAGTATGTTGAGGTAATGAAAAAAAAAAAAAAAAAAAAAGACATATAAACCATTTGGTTCTCATACATTATCTTAGCTTGCTGAGGCATTTGGACAGGACGTTGTTAAGGAACGTTTTACACAAGCTTTTGTAAATATGCTGAAAGATACAGAGGGGGAAGTCCGAACAGCAGCAGCCAGTCAAATTCCCGGTTATGCTAAATTGGTAGATACTGCTGTGATCCTGTCTGATCTTTTACCTTGTGTCAAATTGTTAGTAATAGATGAAAGTCAACATGCTCGTGCTGCTCTTGCAAAAGACATCAGCGGATTAGCACCCATATTAGGCCAAGACGCGTAAGTCTACTCTTGTCAGTGTAGGTAAACATCAACACTGAATATTTTTTATAGAACTATGCAACATCTTTTACCTTTGTTTTTACAACAACTTACAGATGAATTCCCTGATGTTCGTTTAAATGTCATTTCCAATTTAGAAACCATCAACAAAGGTATGTGGAAATGCGAACAAAGACGTACCTTTTTCTAAAAAAAGAAAAAAACTAGCTATTGGCATTGAAAAAGTATCACAAGCATTGCTTCCAGCTATCGTTGAGCTATCAGAGGACAAACAGTGGCGTATTCGTCTTGCCATAATTGAATATATTCCACTTTTGGCCAAGCAATTTGGTCCTAAATTCTTTGAAGAAAAACTCTTGGAACTTTGTACATCTTGGCTTCGTGATCTGGTATTCTCTATTCGTGAAGCAGCAACAATTAACTTGATGAAATTAACTGAAGTGTTTGGTGCTGAATGGGCCAAGAAGGCTATTATTCCTGAAGTAATGAAGATGACAACTGATGAGAACTATTTGCACAGAATGACCACCATTTTTGCATTAACCGTAAGTTATTTTTATGCATTCAAACACGTTGATTTAAGCAGGATATAGACTATATCTGAAGCTTTAACACCTGTGATGGTTAAAGACTCTATCCTCCCAACAATTACTGAGATGTCGAAAGATCCTATTCCAAATATTCGATTCAACATTGCCAAGTCTTTGGGGGCTTTGATACCATTATTAAAGAAAGATCTTAATACAATTGAACTTGTCGATGGCTCAGTAAAGCCAACTCTCGAGAAACTTTATACAGATCAGGATGAAGATGTCAGGTTCTTTGCTAGAAGAGCTCTGGAAACCAATGGTAAGTGAGAAAAAAAATCTTTATTTTACAACCAAAATTCTAAATGTTTTGCAGTTTAATTGTTATTATAGGAGTTAATCTTTTTTGTAAATTGTAGTTTTTATCTTTTCTATAAAAAAAAGAGAAAGGTTTATAAAATAATAATAGACCATTTATACTTATATATGTTTGTAAATGCTTTGTTTGTCCTTTAAACCAATGTTTAACAATAAAAAGGCGACATGGTCTACTAAAAAGAGGCTTACATCATTAGTTCATTTTGAACTGTTCTAGGAATCGAACATTCATAGAATTGTCTTGGTATTTTCTAAACTCTTCTTCTTTCTTTTCATCACAAAACCATTAAAGAATGGCGAATTATACTCCATTGAACAGGCTGTCGAATATGGCTGGTAAGAACGGCTTACTTAATTTACATATACCTACAATCACAGAAGATGCTGAGGACGTTATCGGTAAGGATCGCGTTGTACGCCAATCTAAAACTTAACACTATATATAGGAATGCAAGGTTTTGAAACAAAGAAAGTATATTTATTTTTTGCTTTACTGAACAATTACTTAACAGGTCGTATTCGACTTCAAAAGGATGATAAAATCAACACAAGTCAGTGGATGGATAAACAAAGAACTAATTTATTGGCATACGAGTATTTATGTCATATTGGTGAAGCAAAAGAGTAAGCTGTTGTCTATTTTATTTGTGCCAATGGATATTTATTCCTTTTTTTTTTTAGATGGATAGAAGACTGTTTACAAGATGAAATAGATCCAATTACTAAACTGGAAGAAACGATGAGAAATGGTATTGTATTAGCTAGACTTGCAAACTGGTTTGCGCCTGGTACTGCTCCAAAAATCTTTCAAGTAAAAAAAAAAAAAAAAAAAAAAAAGGGGGGGGGGAGAGACAGGTTTATGAGCTAACTTGAATATTTTTTAAGGATTCCAAACTTCAGTTTCGTCATTCAGATAATATCAACTATTTTTTTGATGCATTGGAAATGATTAAGCTGCCACAAATCTTTTGGTTTGAACTGACAGATTTGTATGAAAAAAAGAACATTCCCAAAGTAATCTATTGCATCCATGCGCTCAGGTAAACCAGATCATATTATTTCACAAGCGATTTTAAAATACAAAATTATAATAGTCACTTGCTGGCAAGACGAAACATGGCCCCCAATATTAAAAACTTGTTGGGCCAACTTCAATTTACTAGTAAGAAAGATGTGAGTTCTATTTACAGCGCATATATTTAACTGTTATGATAGATGAAGAACTCATGGCAACCCAACGTCACTTAGATATGTCTGGAGTACCTATGCCGAATTTCATGAACGTTGGGTATTCATTAAACCGAGAATTGAACGAAGGTGGCGAAAACGACGATTACAAATACCTCCAGCTAGAATCCATCCCTTTTAACTTAAAAACACCAGAACTTATTATTGAAGAAGAGGAAGACTCTGACTTAGAATCGCCTGATGATATGAGCCCAGAAGGTAGACATGGCTTGCTTATAATATGTTTTTAACCACTTGTCTTTTGTAGCCATTAAACAGTATTGGGAAGACGAGATAACTCTTAATAAGGTTGTTCACTGTCAAAGGATTGCACGATCTTGGATTTCTAATAGGGAAGCTCAAAGAAAGCAAAATCTGTACGAATCGTTTGAACTCAATGCACTTATTACTCGATTTCAAGCAGAAGCTCGAAGAATGAGTGCCCAAAAAGATTTAATTAGTCGACACCAAGCTTTAAATTCGATAGATCCAGGATTTGTCACTCGTTTGCAGGCCCAATGCCGTGGTTGTATGCGACGTCTTGAATACTTTAGTTTATTGGATTACTACCACAAAAATATCGATCAAGTGGTGAAAATCCAAAGCTTTATTAAAAACAAACTTGTTGGTAACGCCTACCGCCGTTTGACAACTGAACCAAATCCTTCGCTGAACACTGTGAAGGACTTTATCCACCTTCTTGATGATAATGACTTGGATTTTGACCGTGAACTCGAACTGGAGAGCCTTCGTCAAGAGGTGATTGAGTACATACGCGAGAATCATATGCTAGAATCGCATGTAGCTTCACTGGACATCCAAATTGCCTTGTTTCTCAAAAACGCAATTACAATTGAAGAAGTCTTAAAAAACACTGGATCTTTTAAAAAGAAAAAAAAAGAAACAGAAAGAATGATGTTGACAGCAGCTGCTAACCAACAAATGAGCCCATTTTCTTTATCTGGCGTGGACAAAGAAAGTAGACAAAGACTAGAGCTTTTCCAACAATTGGTATATGTCTTGCAGACCGAGCCACATTATGTAGCACGCTTGCTTTCAATCACGAATAGACAGGATTTAGGACACTATTCAAGTCACAAATTGATTGAATCAACTGTATTGTCACTTTTTGGATATGCCACTAATGCTCGTGAAGAATATTTGCTTATTAATCTTTGCAAGGTAAGGACAAACGATAAAGCGTTATGAGTTACAAGAAAAGAAAAACTAACACATGTTTTTTAAGCAATGTATTTCTGAAGAATTGCAACATGTAGAAAGTCCTCAGGAATTTATGCGTGGAAACTACACATTTATGAAACTTGTTGTACAAACCAATCGCGGTGCTAAAGAAAGACAATTCTTCCGTGAATTATTTGGTGATCTCATCAAGCAAGTAGTCAATAACGACTTTTTGGACCTGGAATTGGATCTTGTAAATATTTACCACAAGTCTATTAATGATGAAGAGTCAAGAACAGGAATGCCTTCTACTCGTCCCCATGCAGTTACCGCTCAAGATGTATCATCAGACGTAGATGCCATCGACACCTTTGCGCGACATTTAAGAACATTGAGGGAAATTACTGAATGTTTTTTCAACAAAATCACTTCAACAATTGATGAAGTACCTTACGGAATTAGAATGGTAGCCAGAGAGCTCAAAAGAGCATTAGAAGAGAAGTTTGAGGATGAGCCTAGTGAAAGTATTGTTAAAATTTTGGGTAATTTTATTTACTACAGATACCTAAATCCAGCCATCGTGTAAGTATAAGTTAACAAGAATATCCAATTACTCACCATTATTTAGTGCACCGGAGCAATACGATGTAATTGATGGTATTATAAGCCCTATGCAAAGAAAGAACTTGGCCGAGGTACGTATTGGAGCTTTATGTGTAACTTTAGTTTAACTCAAACTTTTTTATCCAAAGATTTCAAAAATGCTTCAACGTATTGCAAGTGGATCAACGTTTTCAGGACAAGATACGCTCTTTTTGACATTAAATGATTATCTTTCTTATGCTTCAAAAAGATTTGCTGATTGGTTTATCACATGTAAGTGCTTGTTATAAAAATTTTCTTGTGTTAACACGATTTCTATTACATAGTGACAGAAGTAGAAGATCCTGAAACCTATTTCAATATGGATTCATTGACTGATCAAGTTAGCACAATCAAGCCTGTTGTGTACCTTTTGCCTCTAGAACTCTTCCATCTTCATTACACTATCCAAAACAACATGGACAATATTGAACCTGATGGATGCGGCGTACTTTCAGAGATTGTTAGTGACCTTGGCGAATCAGCATATCATCCTGATGTTACTTTGCCTGACACAACAGTTTGCCTGTCTCTATCTAGTCCTTATGACGATTTACCAATGGATCACGAAGCACAACTTGAACAGCTTTTGGTAGATGCTAAACGTCTTGTGGTTTACGTGATTAAAATTCAAAGTGGGCCAACACTGTCTCGTATATTTGATCAACACATTACTATTGATCAAGAAAAAGTATGGGATCAGTTCAAATACAACGAATTTTTGGATATAGAAGAAGAAAATTCTGCTGCGGCTAAGAGAAGATATTTGAGGCTAGGACAAGCTGACCAACCTATTGACCTTAGAAGGTAAGGCATAATGAAGGTAAACTCATACAGTTTATCTAAAAATTCATTTTTTAGCTTGACATTTTCCCAACTTAAAATGTTGGCTCACCGTCTAGTCGCCAACCTAGCATATGCTAAGAAACTCTCAGAAGAAAACGACTTTCAAGAGATTGTTACACTGATAGCACGTGATATTACAGGGAAGAATACCAGGCGTATGCAACGAGATGGAGAAATCACTCGCACAAAACAAACCCTTAGCCATTTGAAAGAGAAACGAGAGTATTTGCTGGACCAAGGAAATCAATATGAAGGCTATCTTAACAGCTGCATGAATGCTATGGCAAATAAGCGAGGCAAAAAACAAAAATTTGTCTTCCCATTTACGCGCCAATATTTCCATATTCGCGGGTTACAAAAACTCGGCTCTGTTCCGAAATTTGGCTCCTACAAATATACAGCAAAACAACTCTGTGACCGCAACGTATTGTTGGAAGTTATGGATATACCAAAAAAGTATTATGACCGAATCTCTATCGTTTTATCAATGGATCAAGCAGGAATTATTACTATTGAGGCAAGTTACGCACGTTGGCCAATGTCATCTGTACTGGTTGATATGCGATATGAGGAATTATTGCAAACTCAATTTGAAGGCGCCCAGACAATGATAGTTCTAGATGGGATGGCCAAAGTAAATGTGAATCTTCTAATTTATCTGGTTAACAAAAAGTAAGTTTAAAAGAAAACACCTCAATTTTTTAACTTTGTGTTATCTAGATTTTATGCTTAATTTATTTAACCCGCACACAAGAGATAAAATTGTATAAAAATAGCAACTTTTTTTTTACAGTGAGTTTTTGTACTTTAGTTCGTTACACAAATAGAACGTGAATACACGAGAAATATCTCTTCGGTTTTCTTCTCTCTCTTTTTTTTTTTTTTTTTTTATTACGGCTTACTCACCTAAAATGGCAGCACCAAATGACTTTTATACAGTTACTATTGATGCTAACAACGAAACTTTTACTATAAACAAGCAATATAAAATTATTAGAAAGGTTGGGGCTGGATCTTATGGATCTGTATGTAGTGCTTTGAATGTCAATACAAATGAAGGTAATTTGACAGTTTTTTTTTTTTTACTGGAATACTTATATATAAATTGAAGTGGTTGCAATTAAGAAATGCCGCCATATATTTGATAAGAAATTGATCACAAAACGCTGCTTAAGAGAAATGAGATTACTACAACATTTCAATGGTCATCCACGCATTATCGATTTGAAGGATATGGACATTGTGGATCCAGTACGATTTAACGAAGTGTATTTAATTCAATCATGTTGCGACACAACAATGGCTGATATTATACATTCAAAGCTTCAACTAGAGCCAGTCCATTATCAGTGGTTTATGTATCAGCTGTTCTCTGGCTTGAAATACATTCATAGTGCTAATGTTCTTCATCGTGATTTAAAACCTGGTAAGCTAAAAAAAATGTGTTATTATATGACTTTTTTCTTAGTATTGATTTCTTTCCTTCAGCTAATATACTTGTCAACGAGAATTGTGATATCCGTATCGGTGATTTTGGTATGGCACGAGGAATCGCACGGCCTTCTGCCCTAGTAGAATCACAGAACATGACACACTATGTTGTTACTAGATGGTATAGAGCACCCGAAATAATGTTGAGTCGTAATTCTTATGACAAAGCAAGTAAGTTTCATTCCTTGATAACCATCTTCTTATATATATTTAGTTGATCTATGGTCATTGGGATGTATTTTTGCCGAGTTGCTGGGGAGAAGAGTATTATTCAAAGGAACTGATTATCTGGATCAACTTCATAAAATTGTTGGTACACTAGGACTGCCGAGAGATACTTCATTCTGGGATAGCTCTTCCTCGGTAACAGAATATATTAGAAGCTTAAGAGATGTGAATGGAATGCCTCCGCCAGAGGAACCCATTGATTTTACATTTCTGTTTCCAAATTGTCCTCCGGAAGGAATTGGTTTACTAAAAAGGCTCTTGTCATTGGACCCATCCAAACGTATTACAGCAGATGAGGCGCTCGAACACGTCTTCATAGCGTCTGTCAGAGATAAATCTGAAGAGATAGTATGCGAAAAAACATTCGACTTTGAAAGTTTTGAAATGATTGAAAGCGAACATGTGTTAAGACAGTGTATCATTGAACAGGTGCTCAAGAATAAAGGCATGAGCGATGACGATGTGTCTATGCTGGCGATTGACCACTCCAACAGTCGTCGTCGGTATACTGGAAGTTCTATTTCAACCCCGTCTTCTGCAAGCCTTGCAGAATCCAACTTGAGTGCGATTCATGCCGCTCAGAACGGTAAACCTATTTCAGTCCAGCCAGCAACAACTCAAGATAACCATCAATTCATAATGGGCGGTGACAGCACAACTTTTGTGCGAGAACCTGAAGATATGGATGAAGACGATATAAAACTATTGGATAGTGACGAAAGCATAGGTGTTAGCAAAAGACGTACATTAATTGGGCCATCAAATGCCGATTTCGGAGCAATAGAACGCCAATTGAGTAGGGATTGGTAATTTTACAACAACAACAAAATATCTTGTTTTAATGTAAATATTAAAAAGAAAGTTAAACTACATAATAGCACATTCAGAATCTTTTCCTTCTTTAGCATCTTCACGAGTATGTTTCCGCCGTTGTTGTGGTCTTCCACCTCCATATTTGAGTTCTGTTAATCGTTGCATGGCCCTTGTATAATTTTGAGCAGCTGCACGCATATACCAACGCTTAGCTTCTTCCAAATCTTGTTTTATTCCAGTTCCAGTCTCTGTATAGTATCCAACCGCGTACTCTGCTTTTGCGTACCCTCTATCAGCTGCCTTTCGAGCCCATAAATAAGCCTCGCCATCATTTTGAGGCAAAATACCGTCAGCACCAGTAAGATACCACCCTGAGAGCGCAAATTCTGCTTCCACTTCTCCCTGTTCGGCTGCTTTTGAATACCAAGCAATGGATCGACGAGGATCCACTGGGCAGTTTAAGAATCCGTTCTCGTAAGCTTGTCCTAACTTAAATTGGGATGGTGGATAACCATATTGGGCAGCTTGAGTAAACAGTTCACGTGCGTAGTTTGTGTCAGGAATCACCGAAGGAATTCCCTCCTTTTCATAAGCTAAACCCAACTCGTGAAGTGCGTGAGGATGATCTTCATCGACTTGCTGTGCTGCGCGCTTTAACCAGGATATACCTTCTCTAGGATTCTTTGTTTGGTTCAAAAAACCTTTTAGTAATATCATGCCTAATTTATACATTGCGATAGGATCACCCAAATTGGCAGCCTTTCTATAGAACTGCATAGCATGGCCCTTATCTCGTTTGGTGCCCGCGCCTACCTCATAGCAAACGGCAGCTCGAAAAGTACATCCAGGATGGTTTTGTTTTGAACCTTGAATGTAAAGTGAAAATGCTTTTTCAGCATCCGTCTGAAGACCTATACTGCCCGTACCATAACCGTTCGCCAAAAAGAATTGCGCTTCAGGATATCCTTGTTTTCCCATACCAGAATGGGAAGCTAGTTTCTTCAAAATTTTTTGTGCCTCCATTGTCATTGTTTCACGCGCCTTACCGGCTCGCTTTGGATCGTGTTCATCTACACGAATCTGTTTGACCGCTTCTAGCAAGAATTGTGCATAATCTAGTTGTAAATGTGGATCGTTGGATTGCATCGCTTCATTTCGAAATATTGCCAAATTTTCTTTGGTGGCAGGTGGAAACTTGCTTTTCTTTGGTAAACGCTTGCCCGCAGAATTGGCAACAGATAGAGAACTATCTGACAGATAGTTATTGTCGGGAGGGAGTTGAGACTGTAGCTGTACATAAGGCCGTATTGGAGGGCGTGATCTGATGTAAGTGTGGCTAGGTGGAGGTGGGGGATGTGAAGGTCTATAACCGAGTGGCACAGAACCATTGTTTATCTGGGGTGGCATTGGTGCTACCGTTTGCTGCTGTGCCGGAAAAGACTGTGGCGGAGGCATTGTTGGGTTTGGTCTATATTGGTATTGTGGTGCCATGGGGGGTCTATCGGAATAGTAAGCTGGAATGGGCGGTCTATGAGATGAATTATTATATGTTGGATTCACACCAGGTCTATAGGGTTGTATAGGCTGTATAGGTTGAAGTAAAGATGATTTGTTTGGTTGAGCAGGAATTCTATGTACATTTTGAAATGAAGGGGAAGATGGAACGTCTGGATGAACCATTTGAGGAGATAGATTCGGACCCATTTGTGGAGCAGACATATGTAATCTATTGTCAGGCTTTTGTGCTGCACCTGCAAAAGAAGATGTGCGTGGGATGTTTCCTTCTGAAGGAAACTGGGAGTGTATGTTTTCTATTGGTGTCTTGTTTTCTGCCACGTGTGAGTTGAGTTTAAGTCGGTCAAATTCAAGAGTGTTTGGTGATGAGACATCATTGTTCTGTGAATTTTGCGTTTCTGTAGACAAAGGAATGGTCATTTTGAGGTTTTGGAAGATCTGGAGCCTTTTTCGAAGTCCTTGTAGGTTGTATAAAATCAAGTGGCAATCTGTTTGTCAACTAAAATAACAAAAGAGCTTTAAAAGAGAAAGAGAAAGTAAAGAGAAAACAGAAAAATACCAGCTTAATGGCACTTTATTTTTAAATATTTTGTTCCGAATAAGCTTAAATTTATAGATAAAAAATAACTCACAAGTTTGATATGTGCAGGATATGAGCAATTTACGTACAACAGCAATCTGCAAAAATGCTAGACAATCACAAAACATGTTGTTCGTGCCATATAATCCTACAAATTTATTTGCCAATTTTACCAACAAAACAGCTTAGCACATAGTTGATTTTATCATTTTATCAGGCGACATCTGTGCTTGTTACGGCTTAGCTTATCCATATTATAGACACAACAATAACATGTTTAATAAGAGAAAAATAGTCTATTTTTGCAACAGATCGATCTGGTTGATACAAAACAAGTAAGCAATCCCTTTGTTGTTTGGGATTCAAAAAGGGTTTGAAATTTTTGAGTGGCCATAATTGTACAAGATCTTTAAAGACCAGTTCGAGGAGTAAGAGTGGACATAACTCTGAACAACATTACGGAGCCGTGTAGACAAAGTTATGACAATTGAAAAATTAATTCTTGGCTTACTACGTAGGATCTAATACCCTCGCTATGAAACAACATTGAATTGGCATGCTGTAGTAGATAACAAATGGTAATTTAAAGGTAACTGTTGAGCTGTGGTGTGCATCATGAACCATTGCAAACAATAAGATTACGTAATTCTCATATACATATTAGAAACCAGTGGTGTTTATTCTATCAGTGAAATACTTTTGCTCCATTTACTACACTGCTCTTCTGATTTAATACGCATCTTATTAGTTTTTGAACTTTTTTTTTATGTTAACACAATCATCCTTAAAAATTGGCCGACTAACTCAGGAAGCCAAATTTATGGTCTAAAGATCCATTGGCTCTATAGCTGCTGTTTTTCTATAGTTGAGCCCTATAGATAAATAACTCTTTTTGTTTAGTGAATATCCTGTTCATTTTGTACATCTTTATAACTCATTTTTAGATCCCGCCCCAACGGCTTTGAAATGGCTATTTGGCATACTACAGGATTTTACCCTAAATTTAAATGATGTTATTTTTTTTCTGGACGAATCGAAATTAATTTACAGATATTTCTCTTAATTCTTTTGGACAAAATAAATATGGAAATCAGACAGAAAAAGGATTAGCTCTTAGATGAACGAGAGTTTACATTTAGACATTTACCTATATACATTATAGAAAATCAGCAAATATGAAAGATGATATGGTTATAGACATTAAATACACGTTTGTTTTTTATTTATTTTTATTTTGACAACATTTATTGCATGTTCAAGTCTATTATTAAAAGTAAAAAAGATTCAGTTTTTAACGAAACAAGCTATAAAGAAGCAGAAGAAAAATTCAAAGGCTAGGAATATAGTATATACATGTATATCGCTACACAGGATCTACAAAATATTCAACGATACAAACAAAATTAAAAAAAAAAAAAACAAATCATATTGAAGGAACCGAATCGCGTATCTCGACAACCAAGACCTCCAGAGCAGATGAATACTCGAACTATATGAATTACATACTTCAATACTTCAATACTTGAATACGTTATTTGATTTCTATAACTGTAAGACTGCAAAGTATCGGTTTTTCCTCTATCAGGGCAAGCAAAGGGCACCTGAAATACTTGTCAACATGCTAATTAATGGTGGATCAAAGTACAACAGAAAAAGACGAAAGCACAACAATAAGAAAAAGA
>JNDS01002960.1:0-46909 GCA_000697035.1 Rhizopus stolonifer B9770
AAAAAGAAAGACTCCAATGGTCTAGAAATTTTAAGCATTGAATCTACCATGGCAAAAAATAGTATTTATGACTTGGCTTCGGCACAACAGGTAGATGGCTGGAAGAAGAACATGGAAAGCAACGTTATTGAACTTCGAAAGTTTTACTATTCATCAAAACGAATGAAAAAGAAGAGAACAAAGGAGCTGAAGAAGAAAAAATACGTTGATCGCCTATGTAGCGAAGAAAGATATTTTGTTTCACCAGTGAAAGATAGGAAAAGAGTCATGTTTGTCGGAGATAGAGGACTGGCAGTGGGATCAAGGCTTAAAGGGTTTTTGCGATATGGTGGTCTTTGGAAGCCAAAACAACACAGTCGATACGCTGCAGTGTGTGTGACAAACGAACACAATACATCACAAACCTGTGTTTTTTGCTTCAAAAAGTTGATGCACCCTCTCAAGATCGACTTGAATAAAAAAGGCGAGAGAACGGTAAAGAAAGTTAGCGGCTCCTTTATTTGCTGCAACCAATCCTGCCCATCGGTCAAATATAACATGTCGACTCATGGAAGAGACACACTCTCTGCATTGGCCATTGCATTTTCTGGTGCTTGCAATCTCATACTTGGTATGTCTTGCCCAACATTCAACCCAAGAATCAGCGAAATTAATGCTGATGCATTTCAAAATCTTTGCCACCTTTTTCTGAACAAGAAACAAGGAGCGGCCTACCGTCGATGACGTGTAATACCTTTTACAGGGTAAGATGCCATACTTTAATACACAAGTACACTATAAGCTAATCTATTATTTTGCATCTTTTAATGATTATCAACCTTTTCAATATCATTCTGGTAAGCAAATCCAAAAAAAAAAAAACTCAATTTTTTTCCGGACCTGTAGTTCAAAAATACCCTCTCAGTATCTGAAAGACGTCATCTATTCAAATATTCCTAACTCAGCTATATAACCTTCAATTAATTTTGTATCCTTTTGTTCCCCTAATTCAATCTCGAAAAAAAAGAGTTCTAAAAGTACCTACGTCTTTATTGCAAACTCTCACCACCTCCAACACTACAATTTAAATTAAAATTGCTCTTATCACTGATTTTTTGTAGAATAAAAGTCGCCCTAATTGGAAAAATATTTCAATGCTAATTAATGATAAGCGACTTGGATTAGTGCATCCCGTTACCAAACAATTTCATAACTTTGCCAATACGAGGCCTTCCTTAACTTCTTCAACAATATCAGCATCCATCAGTTTAGATTCTTATTCGCCAAGCATTAGCAAACAAATAGAATTGTCACCTCTTCAAAAAGGAATTATAGTAGATATGTTTGCCAAGTTGAATGAAACTAAAATGTGGAGACTATCTACAGGTACAGTCGTCGAACAACAAATGAAAATGTTTATACTTGAGCGCAACTTTGAGTAGTAAGTATAAAACATGTATTATTTTGAGATAATGACAAACTTACAAGTTTTTGCTTTTAGTCCTGTGCATTCGATGGTATTAGATGTCAGTGACAAAAGCTGGTTGAAGCACTTTACACCTGAAGAAATTCAAGAAATTAAGAATTATCAAAAGAAAGTACTTGAAGATTTGTCTTCTACAATTGAAGACTATGTAAAGAAACTTCGTGAGTGCCAAGACGTTACTGTGTTGAAATCAATGTTGAAGCAAGAGTTAAGCGATCCTGGCTGCGAATGGATAAGATCATCTCTCCTCCAATTTATCCATCTCTTCAAATGTAATTACTTATCTTTATCAACGCAAACAGAAGGCGACATACTTCGCCGAATTTGGTTTTTTGTTGATACTGCCTTTGACGATTCAAAGATTGATTATAAAGCATACTTGTCTCAATCTCTGTTGACTCCGACTCGACTTCCGATGTGGTAATAGGCTTCCCAAGCCACGCTTTATTTTCAGTAATAAAAAAAATATAATTATCTTGCATGAATCTCTATTCCTTTCTAAGCCGCGCATCGTAGCTAATAGTAAATGAATGAATTATCACAAGAGCAAATTATGGAAATCATTGAGCTCGGTAGAACACTCAAGATCGAGCAACAACGTCGAGAACGAGAAAACATCGAACTACCGGAAGAAATCCTCGAGGATCTGGAAGACACTTTCAAGACTCACCTCAACACAAACCTCAAAAAGTTCCAGAGAGAGAGACAATTAACTGTATTGGAGGATTTTGGACAAAACCGGGAGCAATCAATAGATTGTTTGTACCAGACCTCAAGAAATACAATTTGGATGCCCATACCGTTGTTGGATACAAATACAAAGATGCTGAACGTCTCAGAACTACGGGAAAAGCAGCAGCAGAAATTTATCAAGAAATCAAGAAATCAAGATTATCAAGATTATCAAAGGAGATAGAACAGGTCCAGAACTTGAAGACATCTTGGAGAAAATCCGTAGACTTTCGATCTACGGCTACGCCAGTGGGAAAAGAATCGAAGAAGAAGCAAAAGACATTTCCACAAAAGCATTACGTCTCCCAACAAGCGTGCGATACTTGGAAGACGAAGAGGACGAGGAACAGGATTTGGCCTTCAATGAAGAGACTGTCAAAAAAATTCAACAAGCTAGATATGAAGAAACTATACTTAGAACTGCAATCTCAAACCCAAAAGGCCAGTACAGAGGCCAGTACAGAGGCCAGTACAGAGGCCAGTACAGAGACCGAGGATATGGTCGAAGAGAATACCACAACAGCCGAGGCGGAAGAGGACAGAAGACTTTTTTTTTTGGGAAACTTCAGTACAACAACAATGTACAAACGGAGGATGCTCAAAACAACACAACAACCAGCCTTCCACTCAGTAGAGTGGCCTCAGATCGCGGAAGATCAGGTTCATTATGCTATCCCATCAGATGGCATTCCCCCTGGAGGTCTTCTGCAACAATTTTATCAATAATGAACAAAAACAACCAAACATCGTTGGCCATTGTATGTCATAAACCAGGGGAATCAAATTCAATGGAACCATACTCCAAACCCATGGAAAACTCGACCACTCAGATTATCAGTAGTCGATCAGTTAGAAGTGGACAGATCAGTAGACCAATTCCTAAAATCGAACATAATAGAGGTGTCTCCAACACAAAGCCTAGATTTCTTATCACAAATGTTTGTGGTGCACGAGAAAGACAAAATCCGACCGATATTGAACTGTCGAAGAATAGATCAGTTTATACAATGTAACCACTTCAAAATGGAAGGTGTTCCAGCGTTACGATATTTGCTAGAACAGGAGGACTTGATTTGCAAGATCGATTTGAAAGATGCGTACACAGTGGTACCTATTCAACGAGATTCAAGGCCTTACCTATCGTTTCTACACAAAGATATCGTGTACCAATATCAAACCCTCCCATTTGGGATGAGTGTTGCCCTACGTATATTCTCAAAGCTGATGAGATTTGTTATGGAACCCATCAGAGAAATGGGGATCAGAACGGTGTATTACTTAGACGACATATGCGTATTAGCAAAAACAAAACAAGAAATGCAGCGCCATGTACAGAAAATTATGAACCATCTCATAAAGCTGGGATTTATTATCAATTTCAAGAAGAGCGATCTGGAACCGAAGAAAATACAGGATTTTCTTGGATTCACGTTCAACACGAGAACAATGATGATTTCAGTTCAGAAAGAAAAAATCAAGAAATTGAAAAATAGAGTCAACCAATTGTTAAAGAATTCAAGGTCTAAGACCTGTCGATGGACTGCCAGCCTAATAGGGAAGACAACAGCAATGATACCGGCAATCGGGAATGCTCTCTTACATGTACCATATCTCCAGAGAGATTTAGCAAGATCACTACACAATCAGAAACAAAATTGGGAAGCGCAATGCACTCTATCGAACGAGGCGATACACGGAGTTGAGTTGGTGGATAAAAATGGAACAAAACAAGAATGGTCTTCCAATTCGAGGAGAAACAAAGCAACAAGAAACAAAAGTCCCTACTTTTATAATTTACGTTGACGCTTCAGATACCGGATGGGGTATAAGCTCAGAATTACTAAAAACTCATGGATATTGGCATCAAAACGAAAAAGGCCTTTCAATCAATGTTCGAGAGTTGAAGACGATACTATTTGTACTGAAGCTACACGCAAAACGAAGCAAAGAAGGATCAATCCTAATATACAACGACAACAAGACAGCAGTCAAATATGTCAACAAACAAGGAGGAATAGCTTCAATTATTCTGCAAGAGATCGCACTACAAATACACGACATCATCCTGACGAACAACATTCAATTGATTTGCAAACACGTACCGGGAATAGAAAACAAAACTGCCGACAAATTGAGCAGGCAGACAATTCCATTATACGAACAACAAATGCCACTAAATTGGTTCAAGATGATACAGAAGAGGTGCATAGACCTAAAGATAGATGCATTCGCAGTACTCCACAACTATGTTCTTCCCCAGTATTGGAGCCGATTCCTGGACCCAGCAGCAATAGCAGTAGATGCCTTCAAGCAGACATGGCCGAAACAAGGGTTGTTTCTGAACCCTCCATGGAAGCTCATTCCAAAGGTGTTACACAAAATCAAAGAGGACAAAGTACAGTATGCAGTACTAGTGACACCTTATTGGAAGACACAAATATGGTGGCCGATGATTCTCCAAATGATCCAGGAGCGACCTATAATCTTCAAGAACAACCAACCGACTTCAATATTATGGATCGCTTGGAGGTTATCTCAGCCTACCTCAAAAAGCAAGGTTTATCGGAAAAGGCTATAGATTTACTACAAAGCAAAAATCGGCAAACATCTATCAGAGCATATAACGAATGTTGGAAAAATTGGGTAAAATGATGTACACAAAACAAGGTGGATCTACTCACTTCACATACTCAAGATATTGTTGAATATCTCGCTTCTCTTACAAAGTTTTCAAAATCACATATGAATCCCGTAAGATCAGGCCTTGCCTCAGTCTACAATGTCATCCATCAAGGAAAAACGAAACTAGCCGATGACATGTTCATCCAAGAATTTTTCAAATCAATGAATCGTACAAAAATCAAACTCCCCAACAAATATCAAGAAGTATGGGACCCGACTATTGTACTCAATTTTATTAGACAAAATTGGACAAGCAACAAACATATTCCATTATATATTTTACAAAAGAAAGCAATTATGCTGATTTGCCTTGGTTCAATGTGGAGAACTCGTTCAGACGTGGGAGAACTCCAATATCGTGATATAAAATTTATAATGCCAAAGGATTCAAGCAAACCAATAGGCGTCATATTATTAGCAAGAGCTCCTAAAGAAGGCCCCCAAAAGGAATCTAAACTTGGGTGTATCGAAGAAGAAAGCATTATTACAAATGCAGTTTTTAACCACCAGTCTTCCCAAAATCTTACGAAGAAAAGTACCACATCGGAAGTCGAGTCCCAGTCAACAGAGATTGAAACAAGTATGCCTCTCAATTCGAAGGTTGACGAAGACGAGACTGGAGATGTGGTAAGGTCCCTCCCCTGGTATAAGAAATACTTTGGTTACATTTCAAAGCCCACCCAAAAAAATGAAGAAAACAATGCTCACTAGGAAGGAATAGAGATTCATGCAAGATTATTATATATTTTTTTATTACTGAAAATAAAGCGTGGCTTGGGAAGCCTATTACCACATCTCCAGTCTCGTCTCCGTCAACCTTCGAATTCATCTATGGTAATCGCAATAAGCCCGCCCTCCCTTTCCCCCTTTTTTTTTTCAGTGATCTCCATAAAAAGATACTAGTTTGACTTTAATTCATTGAAGAAAAAAAATAAAATAAAAGGATTTCTATACAAGTATGTACACCTAAACACTAATCTCTGTTTCAGCATAAATTTATCTAGATTTTTCAAACGTGTATTTAATTTCCATAACCATACAGTCTTTCATAATTGCTGATTCTCTATAATATATAGGTAAACGTCTAAATGTAAACTCTTATTCATCTAAAAGCTAATCCTTTTTCTGTCTGATTTCTATATTTATTTCACCCAAAAAAAAAAAAAAAAAAAAAAAAAAAAGGTAAGAAGAATGTCTGGAAATTGATTTCGATTCGTCCAGAAAAAAAATAACATCATCTAAATTTAGGATAAATCCTGTAGCAGAGCATACGGAGCGAATTTTTGTACACGGGAAATTAAATGTCAGAAAGGACAACAAGGGATTCTTTGCATTATAATTTATCGATTGGTGCTTATTTTGTAAAGTATAAAACTAGTTTAACATATATATTCATATTAGTATTCTAACTATATGTGCATATTCACCAACCTACTATTGGATATCATAAAACACAATTCTTATTGCACCAAAAACGAATGAGTTTATTGTCTCTACACTAAAGTATTCATTCATTACTCATTATCAGCACACAAATAGAATGAAAAACATAAAAAAGCATTGAAAAATGATCAAATTATGTGGCTGGTGAAATGACACTTTATGCTTTTTTTTCCCAACTACACTACAAGACTATCCAATGAAATCAATAGAAATTAAGCACTCGGATTTCTTAACTCTCCCATGAAAGAACTTCCCTTCTTTATCTTGAAACCGAGAATAGTACGCGTTTATCATTAAAAATAAAAACCAAAAATCTTTGTCACACAAAAAAAAGGGTTTTCTTTCAATGGTGCCATTAAACAAGATTCAAAAATAAACAGTTTTCTAATTTGAGAAAACAGAATATGAAAAATAAAGCTACAACAGCTCTTGCTACAACGAACAAGGTCATTTTTGGAGACTCTTTAATAGTTAAACTCAAAACTAATTGATGGCAATTGTAAAGATTCTAAAAACGGGCAATCATTACTTCAAGTCGCTTCTGTCTCTCAGCACATTAGAAACACGAAAACACAGTAAATTTTCTATACTTTTTTCTAGAAGCTTTAAAAAGACAAAAATAACTTAACTCATAATTAGATATTACATTCGAAAACAGATCCTTTGAAATTTCAAGTGATTTTGGTAAAAATCACTCGTCTTGCAATCATTGTTGGCGTTAATGATGAGTAAAAAAAAAAAAAAAAAAAAAAAAAAAAAAGTTGACAGTATTGGAATCGTGCTTGATAGTGCTACAAGACAAAAATGACGGATTTATCTTGTGTGAATCTAAAGGTAAGCACTTTAAGATTTTTTTTCTAAGAGGGCATAAATATAAAATAACATCAGTTTTAGCATTCACAAAAAAAGATTATGCTAATTAATTCTTCTAAAGACAACAAGTAATCACCAGAACAATAAGTTTTTTTTTTTTTAAAAAAAAAAAAAAAGAGTAGATATCGTAACTGTATTCATTGTAATTGAATGCAGAAAAAGAAAGAAAAGAAATACATAAACACTTACTTGAAAAGCTGGTTTTTTTTGGTAACAAAAATAAAAGTTAATATAGATAACTGACTAACTTTGTCATCTCAACAACGCTCATAGAAGGTAGTTACAGACACGCGTGTTCTCTGATTGATATTTATGCCGCCCATTTTGTAAGACCGACCTCGTCTTTCAATTCTACAATCATTTGCAAAGAAAGGTTAAAGAAAATTGATTTATCCGTGTTTTGGGCTTGATATAGCTTTAAGCACAAACCGCCGTGATCTCCTGTGAAATGGGTTCTATCCCTAATCAAACACTCCCAATTTACAATTTTTTGTGTACAAAGGTATTCATACTTTTTTTTTTCTTTTTCTTTTTTTTGAAAGGCAATCTAGAAAAAAAGGGAGGAAGGGGACAAAAAAATGTAGTCTCTGACTTTAGCTCATCATCCAAAAAGCGATACTGTTAATGGATGTCCTTCCAGTAATGATGCACACACGCACACATTTCCAAAAAAGGAAACCAGGACGGAGACATGTGAAAATTACTTGGTATCCGCTTCAGGTATTTCCAGTCTATTGTATTACTTGTCTTAAACATGCTATTTGTGCTATAGAGAAAAAATTATGCTACCAAAGACTTGAAAATGATTGAATTATTATATAGCTTTGATAAAGTACATGCTTGGTATAACTGGATTATGACAACCTAAATGCAGAGAGCAGCATAATCGAATATGAGTTTCCGAATATTTAATCAATGATTTTTCTTTATCATTGCATGGGTAAAATCGGAACATCACAAGACAAAGATAAACAACCTCCTTTTTTTAGATTGTTAATTAAGTTAGGATTTTTCCGATATTTGAAATGCACAGAAAAAAAAAAGTATCAAATAAAGTAGCTTGAAAATGTACCACCATAAGACTGCTATTAGGTTCATAAGCTGGAACAGGTACAAATACATTTTTTTTTTTTTTTTTTTTTGTAGATAAAATAACAAAGAATATGGTTTAAACTTTGACTGATTTAGAGATTTGACATATTTGCTTCTCAGTTTACACATTTTAAATACATCCGTCTTTTTCGATCTGTGCTCTGTGCTTCGTCTCCGCTTTAAGAATATTTATGCAAATAGTTTGTACCCATGCATTCAGAAAAGAAAAACAATCAAACGAGAACAAAAAAAGCGCTTATACGAATGGAAAAAAGAGAGACAAAGTAAATGATGATCACATTTTAGTATTGTGAATGCTAAAGTTAAAAAAATTAGAAGGTTTTGAGATGTTTATCATCCCCTGAAATAATTCGATTGTCCAAGCATCATTTGACATGTTGTTAGTTTAACTTTTCCCCTTATTCCTCTGAGTACACTTTGTCATCAAATGACCATTCCAGTAATTAACTGCTATAAAAAGAGTGCGTACATCCAACTTCTTTTCTTCTTTACAAAAATTGCTTTTGGTAAACATTCAAGCAAAACGATACTGGGTTATTTATCTCACTTTTTTTCTTCTTCTTCTTCTCTCTCTTTAGTTAGAATGCCTCAGCATCTCAATCGTCATGAATTCTTGGGCTATCATTTTAATGAACCCGTCGCTTACATCCTTGTTTATGGTCTACATATTCAAGCGGTCAAAGTTTTCTCTGTGGCCTCTTGGCTCATCAATACTGGCTTTCAAATAGTCAAAGGTCTCTACTGGGTCGGTAGATTTATCATTTCTTCACGACAGTAAGACATACTGTGGGTGGTTGGGTGGGTGAAGAAAAAGCCATATTCAACATATGGTTTGTACGCTGATTAGATCTTGAAGGACTTTGGGCTCTGTTTTGCTTTGTTATTGGTGCCTTCTTTGTGGTTAAGTTCTTATCTCAATATGTTAAAGTTTGGTTCCCCTGGTTGTTTATGTATGGTTGGTCTTTGCGGAATTTGCTGTGATAGGATGTTGTGTATAGCAGGGTAGTTGCTTTCACCATGTTTACATGTCATTACTGTGGGTGCTAGATGTGGAAGTTGGAAAGTATGTTACGAATTTTCCAATCTTATGGTGTGCCTGATGTGCCCCTGGTGTTTGCTCTGCTATTGGATGCTTCATTATGGCTGATCAAGCAATGTTTTCAAGTGGCGGGAGGTTTTTTCTTGGTGAAAGGTTGGAAGCGGTTCCAGACGCACGATAAAGGTAAAAACCTGGGTTCTGACTATGGGGAAACACAAAAATACTAATGATCATAGCTTCTTTTTTTAGATGTATGGGCGGCGTGTATTTGTTCCTTGTGAACTATACATGTCGTCGTTCTGGACATTGGGCGGCCTATCTGTACAACCTGAACCTTGAAATCCAAACTCATTTGGTGGCGGCGTAGCGTCTTCGTAATGGTGCATGGCAGTATCAGGTCAGACTCTCAGATCGCATCAGTCACATTTAAGGGTGGTTTATTGGTCCATACTTTCTAAGTTCTGGATCTGCATAACCTCAGTATGTGGGATGTCAACATGGAAAAGGGATTATGTTGGTATATTCGCATCATATCACATCAAGTTCCAAGAAGGTTGACCTGCATAAATGATCAGACAAGGAGTTTGGATTTTAACATGTTGCGATGAGGACAGAATCATGAAGAGTCATCAATAACACAGTGAGATATCTTATTGAAACCACTTGATCGAAAAGCAATAAAAGGTTTTTTTTTTTGCCTTCGGGCTTTTTTTTTTTTCCTTAAATCCAGTCTTTTTTTTCTAAAATTTTGTTGTTCATTGTTCCAATTTTGTTTCTACGAATATCAAATAATCTTTCTGGTCAACGTTTGTTCAGAATGAATTCAAAGCTTAGATGATAATTGTGCTGATTGTCCTAATAAAATATATTGAACTTCCAAAAAAAAAATATTCTGTGCTCACATGTGTTAAATCTGATGGTGCATTGTAAGTTTTTTGGATTCAATCAAGAGATGGAATAATAACGGGATATTGTCAAATCTTTTTACTCACAAAAAAAAAAAAAAAAAAAAAAAAAAAAAAAAAAAAAAAGGTCGAGAAGGGATGGTTATTAAATGGACATAATACAATGCATTCAGTTTTCAAGTCTAAACTTCCTCTATACTTTTTGTTGTTTATCTCTTGAATTTGTACCTGGAATGTTACTGAGGATTCATAGAGAGCATCATTCGAGAGTAACAATAAGCAATAATTTAAAAACTCATGTCGAACCTTAGCTTCTACTGAGGAACTATGTTTTTTTTTTTTTTTTTTTTTTTTTTTTTTTTTTTTTTTTTTTTTTGGTAACAACGATGACAACAGAGTGATACATTTCAAGTCTCTTGTTGATAAATGATTAGTGCTGTGCTGCAAGAAAGGAAGTTTTTTTTTGGTGATTCGTTTTCTTTTATAGTAATCTTTCAGTGCAAAGAATGAGACAACTGTGTGCAGCTCAAGATTTGTACTACATGTTCACTCATAACAAAAAGGAGTTATCTGTATCAAAAAGCCATTGTGTGTAAGTATTGCTTGGATTTACTGCTTCTTTAAATGTCATTGGCTTTCATATTCGTTCTCAGTTGTGTTATTCAAACTTTTCAAATACTCATTTTACATTGCACCGCCAGATGAATCTATACACTTTCATCAAACAATGTCTTGTCTCGAATTGAAATTGACTTGAATTTGGAGCATGTACAAAGATGTCTTCCTTTAGCTCTCTGCTTCTGTTTTTTTTTTTTTTTTTTTTTTTTTTTTTTTTTTTTTTTTTGGCGACTAAAAGTGAATACAGATCGTACATGGTTTAAACAGACACAATGACTCATTATTGACATATATTCGACCTGGCTAGAGTATTTTTTACGTTATTCTGAGTTATGAAGCCTGTGAGTTCGAGTAGAAGCCAATTTGTTAAAGTGCCTACGAAACTCATCGAGAGAAAACGCATACATGTTAATTGGAAGCAATGCAGAGGAATTGTTTGTGTCAATATAATAAAGGATCAGCATTGAAATTGGATGATTATTTTAGTGGGGAATCTCTCCTTAATTTCTCACTCGAGAACCTTTTTTTTTTAAAAAAAAAAAATTAAAACTCACAGTTTCTTGACGTTAATTAGGTTCTTTTGCTAATTTTAGCCACTTGCAATAACAATGGTTATAAAAAGGTAGCTTTCTTTCATTTATTGGGTTCTTTTCATTTTTTTTTATGATATCTTTACGCTTTTTATTGTTCATATGCATCATTCTATCTGTCAATGCAGCAGCCTTGCCTAAACCATCAAATAAACATATCAAGCTACCACTATTGAAGCGATCCAGGAATAATAGCACTGTAAAGCTATACAATGAACTAAAAACAGAATACTTGGTAAAGATATCCGTTGGTACACCACCACAAGAATTTATTGTCGCATTGGATACCGGAAGGTATACCTTTTTTTTTTTTTTTTTTTTTTCAACTAAGACTCCAGATTAACTTGATTATAGTTCAGATACCTGGATTCCTTCAGTTGAATGCTCCAAAGATGAATGTGAATCAACCCGATACAATTCAAGCACATCATCCACCTTCAACTCTACCAGCATGTCCTTCAACATTTCTTATGCCCAAGGCCGCGTTTCCGCGAAATACGGCAAGGATACAATGCGCGTGGGAGATGCAACAGTTAAACAGCAGACATTTGGTCTTGCTACATCTATAGGCGACAAAATAATAGCACCTACTAACAACAACATCACGTCAAATGGTATCTTTGGACTCGGTTTTCCGGGACTGACAGCCAATAGTAATACCGATCAAGCTTACGAGCCATTTCTGTTCAGTCTAGCTAAACAAAATTTAATTCCAGAACCGATCTTTTCTGTCTACTTGGGCTCCATGGATGATGCCGGTTGGTCTGGGGAACTGGGGCTTGGGTCTATCAACCCCGAAAGATACACGGGCAATCTAACCTATGTCCCGGTTCAACAAAATGTAGACTACAAGACAAATAAGACAGACTATACTTACTGGTCTATCGGTATCCAAGAAATCAATGTGATCAAAAATAATCAGAGCCAGTCTGTAAACACCACTACCCCTTCATTGTCCACTCAACAAAACGCCATGTTGGACACTGGTACCACCTACACTTACCTTTCAAAAGATGCGGCGGACAAAATTGTAAAATTAATTACTCGACGTAACGTTCAGCTCGATGCCCTCTCTGGACTTTATATGGTTGATTGTAGTCTAAAGACAAGCGGTATCAAGTTAGAGTTGGTCATTGCCGCTTTTGAAAACCAATCGGTGCGATGGCAGATTGATATCGAAGACTTGATCTTAACTTCAACCTCGGGCGGGAATCAGTGCGGATTTGGAATTACTTTTACTGACACCAGCAATAATAACTTTATCCTAGGTGACACCATCCTCAGATCTTCCTATCTGGTGTTTGATATGGGACAGAAGAGAGTAGGTATAGCCTCAGCTGTGAATATGAAGAGTAAAGTGATGTAAATATTTGTAATTCAATAAAATTTGGGGATGCTTTTCCGGGTAAATAGAGTGTTACACTGGTCTTACAATAAAACCTAGAATTCCATCCCTCCCCCTATTTTTAGAACAGTGTGCTCTCATGATGAAGCACAAAGAGCAAGCTCTACTTTACAGTCATTTTTTTGTGTAAAACTACATATGAATGAATATGCTGTTTGACTTCCAATATTTGTGAAAGCAGTCATTAAAAATTAATTACATACTGACAGGTCAAAGGCGTCATTCTCGGATGAATATGACATTGAAGATAAATCTTTTTTTTTTCTCACCAAAATAGGGAGACAAATGACACTTGAGTTACCTCACCCTATATAAAAAATATACAGATACTATTCACCCATTAAGGGAAATTTTGTGATTTTTATTTTCATTGAATACCAAGTGACTAAAAATTGTTCTTGAAAAAGAGTGTTCATCTTTTTTATGAGTTTGACGATTTTTTTTAAAAAAAAGAAATAGAAAGAAAAAACGCGTTAGATATATTTTGTCATATTGAAAGAATATTTTTATTTTTTTTTTTTTGGTAAAAAAGATACATGAGGGAGGATATGAACTCTGATAAAGTTATTGTCATTTTAGTTTTGATTTCCACTAGTTACAGGAGTATCGCTGGGCTTGGGAGAAGCGCCGCTGTGGTGAGCGCCACTGGGGAAGCCACTTGAAAGAGTGCCGCTAGGATGAGCACCATTAGGATGATCACTAAAAACACCACTGGGATGACCATTAGGAGGGGTACCACTTGAATGAGCACCGCTAGATAAGCCACCATGATGAGCTTTACTAGGAACATTGCTGGGAACAGTACCACTGGAGAAGCCGCTGAAGTGACCACATAATAGAGACCTGCTACCACATAAAATAGACCTACTACCGTATAAAAGAGACCTGCTACCGCATAAAAGAGAAAGCTGATTGGGTGAAGAGAGAAAAAATAATTTCAAAACGACTTCGTTTTTATAATAATGATACTGTTAGCTTAATTTAAAGTAATTTGATTGTATAAATACCAAACTGGTTTGGATGCACTATTCCAAATGTGCTAAACATACAAGTCTCTGTCTTTGTATTAATTTTCAATGGTACTTTAATTATATTGACATTTACGTGCTTCTTTTCTGTGTATGAAATAATACTTTCTTAAAATTACATTTCTTGGCAAGAAAATTTTATGCACTACTTTATAATTCGCTCCAATGGTTTGAGCGACACATGCACAAAAGACGATATAAACGAAACATCTTCTTTATTATATTGACAACGCCTTCTATTATAGAAGATGTATTCTTGTTAGACAATAATAACAATTAAAATCTATTTTCTTGGTTTGAAATTTATAAGACCAAACAAAGTAAACCTGGTATTGACCAGACTTTTGGATATGGCTATTGTATTTGTCTTATGTTTATTAAGAAAAAAGGAAATGTGTGTTTTTTTTTTTTTTTTTTTTTTTTTTTTTTTTTTTTGCTATTTAATATAGACCATCAACAAGCATCTGCTTTCTACGGTGAATCATATCTCTTTCACTGGTAATTATTTTTGCAACATGATCATCACCTAATGCATTTGCAGGTGATCTTTCGTGATTGTGTTGAATCTCTATCATCCAATCACCAAGCGTCTTTATAGACTGCTTAGCCTCCGGAAGAAAAGCAAGCATCTGAAGAAAGGCATGGCTCATACCTTCTAAGAATTTGACACGCACGCCATCTCCTTGAGGGAAATCTTCGTCAAGAGGGTGTTCTTGACGATACTTTAGTCTTGCTTGTCGGATTCGTCCTGCGAGAATAACAGTGTCATCCACAAATGGATCTCTTTCACCACACATCATATAGGTTGTAGGAAATTGAGCCAATATTTCATCTGGTGTATGAATAGGACAAAGCAAATAATCTGTATTAAAATTGGGTGTGGCATGAGGTCCCAGATACACTAAAAAGTAAATAAGAGTCATACACTCGTTATTTCATATCTTACTTATGGCCATGGCACGCATCAAATCTGTTGAAATGATTCTATCGTTGAAGAAGGTTACTCGACTTGTCATGGCGACACGAGAAGACGCCCAGTCATCATGGTTTTTGTCCTTCACAGGCTCTTGTTTGCTTCCAAACACACGTGTCCAAAGCCCTCCTGATTTCTCTGTATCTGGCACCACACTTAGAGGGCTGACGTGATTCAGATGATCTTTTGTTTGCAGGATCGAATTAAAAGAACTTGAACGAAACAAGTCTGTGCGCGACTCTGCTCGAATGAGTGCTAATTGGTCGGGAGACATCCAACAGGAAAATTCAAAATCAAGCGCAGGATAAATTAAAATAAGGCCAATGGGTTTAGGAAGTTGGTGAGTAATGGCTTTTGAAGTGATGCCACAAGAAATATTAGCACCTCTGTTATATGAAAAAAAAAAAAAATAAGAAAACCATTAAATAAAGGATTTTGGCAACTTACGCTGAATCACCAGCAAGAATGATTTTGATGTCTTTTTTGCCCGAGAGACCAATATTTTTACCTTTCGTTTGTATGATGCTGGCATAAAGATTAAAACATTCTTCAATAGCCCACGGATATGGATATTCAGGAGCCTTTTTGTAGTCAACACTAATCACGGGAAGACTTGTATGTTTGGCCCATGTAGTCAATACATCCTCGTGGCAAGGGGGAGCCATTGACACAAAACCTCCCCCTGGAATATTTAGCAAGATGGTGTCACAGTCAGCAAAGGAGCTGACTGGTTTCACATAATAGCGGTATACTTCAGTAGGGGGCTTATCATTTGGTTGTTGTACACTGATATGATCCTCAAGCAACATACTTGGTCGCATCATTCGAGTGATGGCTTTTAAAATAAAGTTGCGGTGTCCCTTCTCCCAAGAGTAGCGCATCTGATCTATAGAAATTGTCGCTCTTATTCTCTTTACTTTCTCTTCGGCTGCGTCTGCAAAAACAAGATAGTAAGTTGAAAAAACTACGGACAAAATATCACGAAGCCATTTAGGTTTGAATGGCATAGCAGTGAAAAACCCAGCATCTAAAGCCGTTAATATCCAAGTGGCCCGATAAAAGTTGCGGTTATACTGTAAATGATGTTTTAGAACATATTTTGTTCTAACTCGTAACTTACGGATTTTGCTAACGGGTCAGGTGCTATTTGATTAAAAAAGAAGAAAAAAAAAAGATGTTAGATCCTAGTAATATTTCGCCATCAATACCATTAAGTCCAATGAGTAAAAATATATTTTGAACAAAATATTGAAGTAAATAAGAAGCAACTGCAATTCTCCAAGGAGAGCTCACTAATTATGTTTTGTTAGCGTGTAACAATCGGGTATGTTTTGTTTACCTGTGGTTTTGTTTACAGTCTGTATAACATTTGGCAAATGCTTTGTTCTTCCATTTAAAACAATATAACAGCTATTTTTGTCATTGTATATCTAGTTCTTATTTCTCATAAACTTCTCTCTCCCTTACCCTGCAATCAAAGTGAGCAGTACTTGAGTTCTTTTCCATCCTGAAGAAGGCTTCCCGGTTACGTGGTCGAGCATTCTGTTTGGATATAAAAAAAAGGAAAAAAAAAAAGAAATACGAAATTCACATGTCAATTAAATATGATTTTTGAAAGGGGGGCACATCACATGCTGGTGATCGGACATTGCTTTTTTTTACCCCGCATTTTTTCAGTAAAGGCCAAATGATGTAAATCGTGTTTCTTTTTTGAGACAAGACTACAATTTATATTGCGCATGATATTTTGTATTTGGAACAATCAATTTAATGCTTGTCTCTCTTCTGACTTATCTTTTTCAGAAATTTATTGAGCGCCTAATTTAACCTTAACAATCGCCGAAATGCAACTCAGGCATCGACGTATTATCCTTGTTCAATATGTTTCTTTTAACATCAACTTTAATTTTTTGCCTAAAACTCTTTTGTCAGCACAACTTGCATGAGTTATTTCTACTGAAAAGCTCAATAAGAGCAGTTACATGATCAGAAAAGGTTTTTTTTTTTTGATATTTCATTGTATGTTTTATTCTCTTTATTTTAAAAACACATTTATAAATTGAGTCTGCTTTAACGTGTTCTTGTATCGTTTTTTGAATAGTGTATAGAAAAACGTGATTGTTAGTAAGGTTGGTATTTTGGATTATTTTATTTTTAAAGTTACCATTCAACTTCAATTATCAGTCCGAGTCCAAATATGACTGTCGTACCATGCTTCTTTTTGGAGTTTACTCAGGTTATCCGACCCGTAAAGTATAGGAACAAATATATTGAGGACTTAGTCGAATCGAGATCATGATTTATGCTTATATCATAATTCTTTTCTTACTCTTGCCCCTTGATAAAGTCTTAGGAGCAAAGGCAATAAAGATTGCGTTCTTAACGAAATCTGCACTTGATCTCTTCTTCTTAGGAATAATCGACAATCACGTCTTTCTTCCGTAAGTTATACCTCCCCAGACCATTACGGTAGTTCTTCCGCTTTTGAAAGTAGGTCTTGGACATTCCTTATAGCATTTTTCTCAGGATTCTCTCCCTACCTTTGATGTCGACATATTCTTTTAAAATTCGATGCTACACTCATCAGTCCAAATGACCTTTCTCCACTGTCCAAGGTCCAATCTTCTTGATCTTTGACAAATCGAATTCTGGCTTCACGATGCTGTTCACTGAGAAATGGTTTCTTCGCGGCAACGCGCTTATGAATTCCCATTAATTTGAGCCAATGGGTGATGGACCAGGTGCTAGCTTTAAATGGCAGTCGTGGCTGAATGAATTCAAGCGAAGATCCTCTGTTTGCTTTCACAATTCTTCTCAAAAGCCTTTTAGATCTTTCGGTAAAAAGGTGAGGTCTTCCAAAGCCATCTTGTCGTTTGGCAGTTCCCGTTTCCTTAAAATTCTTGATCACATAATTTACAGTTGACGTTGAAATGCCTATTTCAGAGGCAATGTCGATTTGTTTTTGGTAAAGTCTGTGACATTATATAATTCTGATCTTATCTTCGTAAGATGTTTGAGACATTTGTAGGAATTTATATATTTACGATGTGTAGAAAAAAGAGATTGTTTGTATAGTCTTACAAAATTTGGAATTGAAAAATCCTAGTTTTATTCTCAGATAACTGTACACACAAAGCACATCTACACCAAACGGAAGAAAAAATATGCTCCCATCTTGACAATCTTTCTTACAAACATATGACGCTTTTTTCTTTCTTGCGATGCTATTTTGGCAAAAGATGTAAATAGAATCTCACTAATTCACTGAATGTCAAAAAGTATACTAATCATCCGTGAATTTTTACTGTTCAACTATAAACGTTACTGTTTATTGATTAGGTAGCGATATTTCTGAATAAATTAGGGCTGGAAAATATGTGATGGACAACCCTGCAATTCACAAGATATCTGACGTCCTCCGAGCAATCCGGAGCAAGATCATACTTACCTCTTTTTGCTTTCCTTAGCCTCCAATGCTGAATCCCATTGAGTAATTCTGGGTAAAAATTAAGCAAGAAGTATATAAGACGCCTTTGGCAAAGAGTGAAATTATAGCTGACCGTGTTGAGGAGGCAGCAAAAAAAAAAAAAAAAAGAATTACAAAAGAAAATTGTAGAGGGTAGATCCGATATACCCAGAAGTTTTTCGCAAAGTATTTGAACATGGTAAGCTTGTGAATATTTTACTATTAATAAACTTGGTATTTCATTACACATAAGCATTATAAATATTGTTAGGTGTTTTTTTTTTTTTTTTTTTTATGGAATGGCCAGCAAAAAGTTTGAATGCACTTAGAAATTTTTGATTGGACAAATGAAAAGTTTCATTTCTATTTTAGAAAATATTGATTGTTAAACGCAAATCGCTGTATTCTTATTGTAGACGCTTTAGACAAACAATAAAACTTGTATATAGACTCTATATGCTTGCTAAGGCTGTAAAGACAACTGAATGTAATGCATCCATTGATGCAACGCAATCAAAGGAACCCAGAACTGAAACAGTCTTGAGACGATGATTATACTAAGCTTTTCAATCTTTGGAGAACGAGAAACGGCAGTTAGAGCAACTACAACCTTCAATTACAAGTTTGTTTAGACAATAATTGCCATATCATATGTATTTAATCGTTTATACACACACACACACACAGAGAAATTGGCACGTATTGCATAATAACAGCTAAACTATCCATTTCAACCCACTACATTAGGCGTGTAGAGAATATATTTTGTATAAACCAAAAAATGAGCTTGTTTTGCATTATTTATACATGTTATATTACACATTGCGTATTAACTGTTTGGTTCTGTATGGATCGTCGTCTTCCTCTTCCCAATCCATGGCTTCGTTGCCATCTTCATTGTAGACGCCACCAATTCTATATTATGTAAAAAATCTAAGATTGGTTAATTCTGTGTAAGTGATAAAATAAGAAAAAGTAGACTTAGTTTGGCTTTTGCCTGTTTATTGTTAACGCAAACTGAGGTTGCCAAAAGCGCAATTTGGTACCGGAGGCACCGTATTAGGTGGATTTTACCAAAAATGGAATGCCTTATGAACAGTCGCCGACAGAAACTTTTTTTTTTTTTTTTTTTTTTGGCTCCTGTTCAAAAAGTCTCTTTTTGTTAATTATTGCCTTTTTTTTTTTCCCACCCTTTCAACATGTGCGTTTCTGCCGCAACCATTGATCTCAGTACTCAAGCCAACATTGAACAAGTCAAGACATCTCATATTCATTTGAACTGGAATGTCAACTTTGATCGCCAGATCCTTTCTGGTCACGTCTTATTGAACCTTGTTACCTTAGTTGACCGAGTCAAGAAAGTTGTTTTAGATACAAGTTATTTGGATATTCAGTCTGTCAGTTTGGAAGAACGCGAGTTGAAGGTAGGGTGATTTTAAAGTAGTACCTAAAATTTATTTTTTGAATGTTCAGTTTACTGTTGCTGAAAGATATGAAAGCCTGGGTTCCGCTTTGACCATTGACTTGCCCGAAGTAGTTGAAAACTCAGGTACAAAGCTTCAAATCAAGGTTAATTATGCTACCACAGACAAGTGTACAGCTGTTCAGTTTTTACAACCGGAGTAAGTTGAAAAGAAAAAAAAAAAGGGGGGGGGGGAGATTGGATATAAACTTATTCTAGACAAACGCTCGGCAAAAAGCATCCCTACTTATTTTCTCAGAGTGAACCTGTAAGTAAAAGAAGCATGTAAAATGTGATTGTATTGACATTTGTTAAAAAAAAAAAGATTCATGGTCGTGCCATGATTCCTTGTCAAGATTCTCCATCTGTCAAAGTGACCTATTCTGCTTCTGTTACTTCACCCCTTCCCGTTGTGATGTCTGCTCTTCAAACTGGCTACGAGGAAGCTGACAAAGGACTGAGAACCTACAAATTTGAACAACTCACATCCATTCCTTCCTATTTGATTGCCATTGCTGTAGGTAATTTGGTTGGTCGCGAAATTGGTCCTCGTAGTACAGTTTGGTGTGAGCCTGAGATGGTAGAACAGGCTGCTTGGGAATTTTCTGTAAGAAAAAGAATAGAAGAGAAAAAGAAAAAAAACACATTGTTTATAGGACACCGAATCATTTGTTGCTACTGGAGAAGCATTATTGACACCCTATGAGTGGGGACGTTATGATTTGTTAGTTTTGCCTCCTTCCTTTCCTTATGGTGGCATGGAGGTAAGTTGGATAGATACAGTGTGGGGAAGAGTCAGGAGACTTATAAATCTTACATAGAATCCATGCCTTACATTTGTTACACCCACTCTTTTAGCCGGTGATAAGAGTGCTGTGAATGTGATTGCTCACGAAATTTCTCACAGTTGGATGGGTAATTTGGTTACCAACAACTCATGGGTAAGAAAAGAGATATGTCATAGGCAGTCTATAACAAATTACTTCTATTAGAGAAATTACTGGTTGAACGAAGGCTGGACTGTGTTCATTGAACGTAAGATTCTCGGACGTCTTTATGGAGAGGCTACTAGACAATTTGAGGCTTTGAGTGGTGAGTTGCTATTAATTACTTTTCAGCAAAAGCAAATGAATTAACTCCATTTTTCTTGAAGGCCTTAAATCGCTTCAAGAAAGCGTAGACTTGTTTGGTAGTGATTCAGCAAAGACAGTCTTAAACCCTGATCTTCGCGGAGGAGCTGATCCTGATGACTTTTTCTCCAAGGTTCCTTATGGTAAGAATGATAAGAAAGAAAGAAAATTGAGACTGAACTGTTTACAGAAAAGGGATTCAACTTTTTGTATTACATTGAAAAGGTAGTGGGTGGACCCTCTGTCTTTGAGCCCTACATGAAGGCGTATGTAGAAAACTTTGCATCAACTTCTATCTCAACTGAAGACTGGAAGGACTTTTTATTCAAATACATGGGAAAGGTACACGGTCCTTCGATGGTTGAAAAGTTAAATACCATCGATTTTGATGCTTGGATCAACCAGCCTGGCATGCCTCCAGTAAACAACGCATTTGATACAACACTTGCTGATGCATGTCTTGATCTTGCCAATCGCTGGGACAATGCTCGTGACTTGCCAGCTTTGGACCAATTCTCACCCAAGGACATTGAAAAGTTTTCTGCTGGACAAAAGATTGTGTTTTTGGAGCGTTTGACAGACTGTAAGCCTCTGTCTTTTGCTGCAGTCAGTAAAATGGATCAAGTCTATCAATTAACTCCCAACCACAATGCTGATTTGCGTCTTCGCTGGCAACAAATCTGTCTGATGGCAGACTATGAGCCTATTTATCCTGAAGTCGTCAAATTCATTACCGAACAAGGTCGCATGAAGTTTGTCCGCCCTCTCTACCGACTCTTACATCAAGCCAAGAATGGTGCACAATTGGCTGTTGACACTTTCTTGGAAAACAAATCATTCTACCACCCAATTGCTGCCCAATTGATTGAAAAAGATATTGGTTTGGTTAAGGCTTAAAACAATAAAAGGTTGATTTCATCATTCATGTAACATGTTTCAAACGCTGCTTTTTTTTTTAATTAGTGCCTGTTTAGGCAGTAAACATTACACCAAGTAGATACGGGATACTTTTACGATCTGTGTGTCCTTTGTTTCATCTGGTAGTACCACCATTGTTCTACAGGCATAAAAAAAAAAGATTACAATGAAACACTTTTTTAAATAGATTCTTTCGGTTTTCTTTACGTTGTCTTACTGCGTTCAACGTTGTACAGTTCCTCATTATAGTGAGCCCCGAACAAGTTACAAAACTTTTAGTGTATTGTTTCCTTAAAAAAAAAGCTGATCATTTTAGATTACAAATAAAAAGCAACCGCTTTCTTTTCTTTCCTTTCTGTTTTTTAGTTAAAATGTCAGGAAAAACAAAATCGTCCGGATTTGACAGACCCTCTCCAGTTATTTTCCCATCTGCTTCACCCAAGCTACATACTCCTTTAACAAAAAAGATTCCTGAAGCAAACTCTTGGCAGGAAATTACGATTGATTCTCGTTACAGTCCAAATTTGTTTGGTTATGAAGAAAATGCACTAAGAATACGAGAAAGGTACCACCAACCGTGGAATGAAGATAGTCTATCCGAAGAAGCTCCTGAATCACATTATAGAACCGTGTATCTCTATGAAGAGGAGTTTATGACGGAAAATCCCATTAAACCCTTCTTAATCCAAAACCCTGTTGATAAAAGATCAGGAAAATATTCGGCAAATATGAAAGGCTCTGGATCCATTGGCTTTAGTAAAGACATTCTTTCAAAAATGAAAAGAACAAGTGTGGGTATTTAAATGATGACAAACGTAGATTGTACATATAATATAATAAAATAAAAAATACAAATATTTAATGCTTCTTGTTTGATCCTAAAGCAGATGCCTCTTCCCAGTTAGCGAAATCATCAAAATCACTCTCGTCATCTTCATGATCATCTATTGTAAAATGACTGACTCCTTGTTTGTTATGGGAGCTCAAATGCGAATTTTCTCCAAAGTCTTCCTCTGCTTCAAACAAAGTTGGGTTTTCAATTACCAATTCATCACTGTATAAACAACGATATAATTAGCTTATACGTTATTTTAACAAGCATCGCTTACAGTTCGTTCGTTTCATCCTGATCTCCCAGACGCAGCTTCTTCTTTTGAGGCTTTTTGCTCTTAAAAAAGCCTTTGATAGAGCTAACAATACCTGGCTTTTGAGTGTCTTCACGTTCTTGTCGTGGTGCACCACCGAACTCTGCAGTAGGTGATATTTTTCTGCTCTTGGTACAGCAATAACAACACAGTAAAAGTGAGGCAAGCACAGTGAGTGCAAAGGCTCCCATAATCCAACCATAATATTTGGGTAATTTTTTATGCTCACTTCCATCCCCCTGTTGTTGTTGTTGTTGCTCCTCGTCCTCTAATACCGAATCCTCGTGTGGGATTTTCTTCTTACCATCACCTACTTGGCTTGGCCGTCCTTTCACTACATTATCACCGGCTTCAATAAATCGGTTTATCATGTCAAGACATTCAATAGGTTTATCATAAGGAACCATATGACTTCCGTCTTTAATTAGTACATAGGTCAAGTTACGGTCTTGGGTGTAATATCCGGCTAATTTATCGTTAATTTTCCACTCTTCCTTCTCGCTCTATTTGTGTAATCAATATTATATCTAGTTCTGAACCTTTTTACTTTAAATCCTTTTGAGCCAGCCCAAGTCATGTTAGCAATCAGATACTCGATACCGAGTGAATTGCATACTAAATCGTATTCACCACTAAAAGATAAAACCGTCAGTTACACACTGTGTTATATCAATTTCCCCTCTTACTTATAAAGCAATACTGGAATTTGCTCAATAATTTCAGGTAAAAGCTAACAAAAAAAAAAAAAAAAATAAGATCTCCGTTCATTCTAAATTATATTGTATTTACATAGTAAGATGGAGGACTTTGATCACCATTCAATTCCATAGAAACAGTCGAAGAACATTCTTTCCAACCTAAAGATTGCTTCTCTGCGTGTATTGCCTTTTTCACTTCATCCAACTAAAACAAAATAAAAAAAAATCAGAATTTCCTCTTCTTTTCAATTGTGAGCTTTACTCTCAAATATTTTGTCATGTCCGATAATTCATAAGGCCATGATAACCCACATTCGGGATAGGGTTCATCTCTCATGCGCGTATCATATACATTCATGCACACTTTTTTACCCTCCTTGTTCCTAAGTTAAAATAAACATTGTTACTACCTGCTGATTAATTTTTTTTTTTGAAGAAAAAAAAAAAAAACACAAACTCTCGAATGTTGCTATCCAACACGTCTGTCAAAACTCTTTCACAAGAACTGATATGAGAAGTCTCCTTTTCCTTCAAATCTTTTTGGCAATCCCCAAAATGTGCGTTTAAAAGATCCTATTAAAAAGAAAGACTGTAAGCGAAGCATACACACAGTTTACTCTGATTTCTACTTACTAAACGATCTTTCGACACAAGCCCTTGCTGTATACTATAATCATAATAAGCATTATACTTGTTATTGTTAGTCCCAATAACAGATGATATGTTTAACTCTTTACTTGATGCTCAGCCGAAATCCAACCGTTCCCAATAGCGATACCTTTCAAATTGTAATCCACCTGCTCCTTTTCCTTATTCAATTCTAACATACGGGATGCAAAGTAAGGTATATAAGTGCCTGCGAAACTCTCGCCAGCCAAATACAGTGATCGTTGACGTAAATTTGGGAATAAATCAAGCAGTTTGTCTATAAATTGTATGAATTGGTCTGTTGCTTCTGGTAAACTGTGCATATAGCTGTCTGAGTCTGCAAAACTGAAACCAGTGCCAACGGGTTGATCCACTATAAACACAAATCAGCCAACCCTTATCCTTAAAAAAAAAATGCTATCTCACCGTATATATTTGTTGCATAATTCTGCCATCCTCCTTCATTCATGCTTAATGATAAATTCTTTTGAACTCTAAAGGGACCGTTCTCTAAAAATAAACCATCCATACTAACAAAAGAGGGTCAGACCAAACACATGCATATATTTCTTACCTTGAACAACCCGGACCACCATTCAACCAAATAATCTAATTACCTTTTCAATATTGTCGTTTTTTTTTTTTTTTTTTTTTTTTTTTTTTTTTTTTTTTTTTTTTTTTTTTTTGTTTTTTGTTTTTTGTTTTTTGGAAGGGTTCGTTCTACATACGGCTTTTTCGGGATCTGTCTTTTCTTCTTGTTCAAGCATCCAAAAGAAGATGTTGGAGTTACTCTTTTTTGATAGTTCAATGTGGCTGAAAATAGAAAACACATTTTTTTAAAAAAAAATGATGGTATACACGAGGCTGAAAAATTGTTTGTTACCCTGCATATTGAGAAAAGCCAAGAGTTGTAATGTCAATTCCAGGCAGAGATGTTATTTTGTAATCTTCCGCTATATAAAATATTGTTGAATATCCCGTCAATTTCCACCGGCTTTCCGGGACTACCTTTTTGACAGATGACTCCAGCTATTGCTGTTAAAACAAAAAAAAACTGTCCTTTCATAATACTGAAAGGAAAAAAAAAAAAGAAATAGAATGAACTTTCAGAGAAAACTTCAAAAAATTACATTAACATTTCAATCCCCGATGTCATTTCTCAAACCCAGAAAGGGGAGGATACAATATTTTTTGTTTTATTGAAATTTCCAAACTTGTTCAGAAGTTAAACCCAGTTCGGCCAACATCCCAGAAACCTTCCCTTGGGAATAATCTCTTGCTCTTTCTCCGGAAACTGATCTCAGCATAGTATCAGGGCCACATACAAAGACTTTTCGGCGCACCTCTTTATCCTTTGACATCATCTCTTCAATCATATCCTTTGTCACATAACCAACATCTTTCCATTCACCTGGGGGATGTTCCAGAACATACTTTACTTTAAGCCTTTCACCATGTTTTTCTTGTAGTTTGTCCAATTCTGATTTCAACAGGATATCTTTGAATGATTTGTTTCCATAAATAAGCCAGATGCGTGTATCTTTATCATCAGCGTTCTCTAAGATGTGACAAATCATTTGATACATGGGAGATATACCAGTACCTCCTGCAATCTATTTATGACAAAAAAAAAAAAAAAAAAAAAAAAAGAAAGAGTATTAAGAGAAAAGAAAAAAAAATCGGTTCAATGAACCATTCTTTTCTTTTTTGTTACCATGCCAATCTCATCCAGCGAGTTTTCCTTGTATTCGTATTCTTCCTCCATAGGGCCTCTCACATGCACTTGATGAATCCCAGGTTCAAACCCTGTTAGTGTACGTGACACAGATCCATTTTTGTATTTTTTAACAACAAGGTCAAAGTAACCGTCTTGGTGAGGATTAGGGTTAATGGGTGTATAAGGTCGCATGACTTGAATGGTGTCATCTTTAATGAAAAGACAAGAAGGAATCGGGTAAGGTTTTCCTGATTCTTGTTTAATTGATACTCGCAGGCGGTATGAGTCTGGTGATATTTGTTCTTTTTCAGTCAAATCAAAGGGTATGTATCTGTCAGGGTCTAGTGCCCTGGGCCCCTTATTGTAGTATTGCCAACCAACATAGCCTACGGCTCCGAGAATAGTGGCGGTAGCTGCAAAATATCTCTTCTTGTTTGGTCTAGTCGATGCTGAACTAAAAGATCTAAGCTGACATGTCGAATGGCGACTGATTGTTCCAAACATTAGGATCGATCAATTGAGAAAAAAAAAAAGTAATTATTTTTTGACAGGGACAAGTTTTTGTCAATCGGCCTTTTAAAAACAGGACAAACACAGCATGTGAAAATGACAATTCAAAAGTTTTGGTTTATTTTAAAGCAAGGAAGAGAAGAAAAGAAAGGCTTGAAAGCTATAAGTATTTGCTAATGGTTTTTTTATAATCTACTTGCAAGACGATTGAAGGGAATACTCAAATTGGTGACGCTATCAAGATACATCTGGATACAACATACCCATTAGTTATTTGTTTGATTTCTTTTCTTCTTTTTTCTCTTACTTCTTCTTTCAATTGCTTGTAAACAATTCCAGCCTTAGCTTTGGGAGCCCATTTCAAAGCCAATTCTTTAGCATGTGGTAATAGTTCTTTTTCTGAACTTATAGCATCTACAATTCCATATTCAAGGGACTCCTTTGCAGAGAATCTGCGGGCCTGTAGGATCATATCACGGTAAACAGTAGGAGTTGTTTTTTCTCGAATAATGGCAGCCATACCAGGGGCGAGAGCAGATGGAAGGACAACCTCATTCATACAAATATAACCTCTGTCAGATCTCATTATTCTATAGTCTGGAGAAAAGGGGTATATTAGACTCTATATGTATTTTTGAAATTAATACCATGAGCAAATGCTAACATGCATCCACCAGCAAATGCATGACCATTGATAGCGGCCACTGTTGGAATACAGAACGT
Organism: Rhizopus stolonifer B9770; assembly: GCA_000697035.1. Taxonomy (NCBI): domain Eukaryota; kingdom Fungi; phylum Mucoromycota; class Mucoromycetes; order Mucorales; family Rhizopodaceae; genus Rhizopus; species Rhizopus stolonifer. The sequence goes on from JNDS01002960.1 coordinate 27,284, forward strand.
AAGCATCTTTTTGAGCATCAAAAGGTAAGAGTCCATGAATGGTTGATATAATAAAGCCGCTTCTAAATCTAGCCCATTGCTAAAGAACTTTCCATCTCCTATGGTAATTAATGCCATATCCTCAAGATCTTCAAGTGCGCAATAGATGTCTTCAACTACTTGTAGTGCCTTGAGGATTGACCGAACGAATACGGTTGTAAATCGATTATCACGGTTATGCAAGTGAAGGATAAACAGAGGCCCTTCTCTAGAAAGTGTCATTTGACGATCTTCTTGACTGGGAAGTACGAGAGGAAAATCTACCATCTTTTGATAACTTGAAACAAACGAAAAAAAAAAAAAAAAGATTAAAAAGGCTCCTGCTTTTTATGTGTGGTATTTAGAGTTTACTTTCCCGCTGACAAAATTTAATTGATTCAAAAACAGTCATAACAGATTATGTAATTCACGAATTTACAGTCGTTTCAATGCCAAAGGGCGGTTTCTTTAAAAAAAGGGCGGCTATTTTATAATACAAATGTCCGTAAATTGAACCACCCTTTTTTTTAAAGAAACCGCCCTTTGGCATTGTAACGACTATACCTAAACAACACAGGTTGGTAAGGATTTGACCCTTGTTTTGTCACAGAGTATACCTCATATTCATCTTACAGTATTGTTTTTCTTAAAAAATAGAACTAAAAAAATGTAACAGTTCCGATGAAAGATCTAGTTTGCGGGGTAAAGCTGTGAAGCCAAAAAAAAAAAAAAAAAAAAAAAAAAAAAAAAAAAAAAAAAACTACATTGGTATTATAATATTAACTATGAGCAGCCTGTATTTAGTTTCAAACTCTGAGGGCTTATTTTAAATGGCTATCTACTTAGAAATTAAGTTCTTACTATCATATAATATTTGCCAAAGAGAAGAACGCAACCTGGTGTAATACAGTGCCTTGACAAAAATGAAGTTTTCGTTCACTTGTCACTAAGAAAACGGATGTAACTGGTGATATACTTTTAGTAGAACTTTTTTTGTTCAAGTCAAAAGAGAGCTGTTTTCATAAAAAAATTTTAATGATTTCACAGAAACAATTATAATTGTATTGTCTCAATACCAAGCTAAAATTTAAACGTGGTTCATCATGAATTCATAGCATAGTTTGATCCTAAAGATATCATCGTTACAGCATTTATAATCCCTTGTTCTGTAAACTAAATTATGGTTTTATGACTTGGCCTTAAACAACGGGATACCTTGTGGACTTTGTGTTAAACATTTTTTTTTATTATTATTATTAATTCCAGCGTATGAAGTTTTAGCTACTAGTGAAAACATTTATTTCTTTAGTGAAACACAAATACGTCAATGTCATATTCAGTTGAAGTTTTCAAAAAGGTAATTTATCGGTTCTTTAAGAGTACACTGGATTGGTCAGAGAAAAATAAAGAATCTATGAGAACACGTAGTATTCTTTTCCTGTGTTTAGGAAAAAGAAAAACATCGTATGTTTATACTTTGCTAGATAATACTCTTGTTATCGTTAATTTAACATTGATGCTTATTTGGGAACGGTTGGTTAATTCAAGTTACACGATTCTTAGTAATTTTTTTTTTTTTTTTGTCTTTTCTGTTTTTGGACTGTGTAATAAAGTATAGTCGTCTATTGTAATGGTCTTATTGTCCTATTACACAATTTCAAAATTTCTTTTTCTGCTGTTGTTCAATTGAGCATAGAATAGGACATCTTTATTTTTAACTTGAATACCAAATACGAAACCTGAAGTAAACAATAACATATTGAAGTTTAACAAGAAGGGCGAATATTGAAAAAGGGTCATTTGGGGGGGGGAGGCTCAAAATAGGATTTGAACAGCCGAATCATAACAATAATTTTCCTTATTTGTCTTCATTTTGAACTCTCATAAAATGATGGGCATATTTATTTATTTTTCTTTCACTTCTTCCATTGATCATGTATCATTCTTACAACCTCAATATAGAAAAGAAAAAAAATAAGCATCTATTCAGCTTTTTTTCAAAACAAAAACAAGCCAACGATCCTTATTTCAATGATGGTAAACATTTATACTGTGGAAGTTGTTATTCATTTGACAATAGGAATATTTGGTGTTCCATTGTGTGATGCGATAAAAACTGGTTCTCCTCTTTGGGGTTCGTATGTACCTGATCCAGTCCATCTGTGCTTTCTTGAAATCTATAAAAGAGGTATTATTATCTCCCATATGAATTTTGACTAATATTCAACTACAGGGCTTAGAACAGAAGGTCTATTCCGATTGTCGGGCGCTACTTCTGAAGTGTCAGAGCTTGAAACCATCATGAACGCGTGTTCTTCTGAAGAGAGAAAGCTAATTGACATGTCTGAATATGATATTCATACATTGACAAGTTTAGTAAAGAAGTATTTACGAGATTTACCAGAGCCTGTTATACCAAACAGCTTTCATGAACAGTTCCAGTCGATAGGTAAGACATTTAATAGAGGGTGTTTACTGATAAAGAGAAGATTTAGAGAATGATCATGTAATTCATCAGCTGGCTGCTATCATCACCAGTTTACCATCTGACAACAAACATTTAATACACGTTATTCTCATTATGGCAGCTCAAGTTCAAAAACATGTGAATAACAACATGATGTGTCCCGAAGCACTTGCCACGGTTTTTGCGCCCGTTTGTACAGGATTGGAACATTCTTTAAAAGATATCAAAATATCCACCTCTTCCACCATTTCGTCCACCAGTATCGGCAGTACTTTCAAAAGACAGAAAAAGCGTGCAAATGCTCTTCAACAAACATCTGATATAATTGAACAACATATCAAAAGGAATAAACATTGGACCGACATCTGGAGAATGATGATTGACAGACATGACTTTTTTATTGACATCTTGGATATCCACTCTGGGGAAGACGTACGCGAACAAATTAAAACAGTTGTTATCCCTGGTTGGAGTAATCGTTCACGTCCACATCAAAACAGAACATTACCTTTTGCTATCTCCAGTCCTTCTCTTCCACCTAAAGATGTTTATACAATCAACGAAGACAACGAATCTATCGAAGGTATCCCAGTTGCCAAACCGAACGTAAAACCAGCTGAATCCAGTTCATCTCACCTACCAAAAAAAAACTCTTTTTTTCATTTTCCAAAACAAAGCACCGTGAGAAGGATATTTATGACAAGCACAATTAGATAAAAAAAAAAGAAGAAGAACGTCTAATCTCTTTCGATCCCACCACTCGTTCCATATACTTTATTGTATTTATGTAATCTATCGCTCTTTTAAACACTCCTTCACATATTGTATATTCTGAACCAGTTTCTATATTTATGTATGCCCTTCTAAACTAAATAAAGCTTTTAAATACATGTATTGATCTACAACTCAAGATGTCATTAAAAAGGTGCAACTGATCAATTCTTATTAAAGATAGTCATGAGCTGTCAATCTTTTCCTTTCTCTGCAACTTATTTCTTACACCAGTTCTAATTTTGGGTTGATTGGTGCAAGATCAAATTCACATTGTGTTGACAGTTTTCGAGAATTTTTTTTTTTTATTATTCAAAAAAAAAAAAAAAAAAAATCTGCCTTCAATGTCGTTTTCAGCATTACTCAAGATGTGTACGGTGAATCCAAAGCAATAGCTGTTGTTTTTTTATTTACAAAAGAAAACCATTTTTCTGTCTAACCGTTTTACTGTCTCTATGCCATTTGTGCTTTTGCCTTCTTTTTGATGTCAGAATAACAGTTTCCACACAAGTGATGCAAAAGTTTATTGCTTCCACAAGCAGGACAGCTAGTGATGTTTTCTTTTTGTTGCAATCCTTTGTTAGAAGCACGCATGCGCTTCTTTGAGTGGGATGTCTTCTTTTTTGGTGCTGCCCAAAGGAAAGCTTCCAGCCAGGTGGGTATTTGAAAGTTGTTACGAATTACACTGTTGTCGGCTGCAAATAAAGAAAGTGTACCAAAGCGAGAAGATTGGATCTTTAAGGTGCTTTGGAATGGTTTGGTGGCAGTGATGACTGAACGAAGGCTCATTTTGCTACCTTTTTTTTTTTTTCCTAAAAAAAGAAAAGAAAAAAAAAAATCTTTGAAAGGACCCCCAGTCATACTGTGACTGAGGAGTTTTCCTGAACTTGAATTCTTGAGTGAATTGGTCCCTGGATTGAACAGATATCGTTAAAACTTCGATTAATATATTATGTTTTTTAACCGCTTGTTTTAAAAAAGCAGTGAACCATAATAAACAATAAGGACAATCAATATTGACGGTTTGTAAAAAAAAAAAAAAAAAAAAAAAAAAGTCTGGGTCGTGAAATAAAACACCCAGTCTAACAATATATTCACCGTCAGTCTCAAAAATCTACCAGTCGAAGTACAGACTATTTCCAATTTATTCAAGTATTTTCTATACCGTCAAAACATCCGGATATTTGAGCATGCCAGTCTCAAGACTATAAGACTGGTAAATAAATGTCAAGCTCCTGTATTCATTATTCGCTTTAGGTAAAAGGCCGGTTTTGTGTATTATGCCAAGGACGAATACAACTCAGGCACACATTTCTATTGTTCCTATATGTTATACCAAGTTAATGTTTTAAAGATGATATTATGTAAAACAAAAAAGTTCCAAGAGTGGTTCATAAGTCGAAACAAGGAAAGAAGTATATAAATATATGTAAACTTCTTAAAAAATCCACATCTGCATTCTATACACATGAAGTAGCTTTGTAAGTACTTTAATTGCATTTCTTTTAATCAAAGACATACATTTGTAAGCCCTTTTTATAAAAACTTCTCTGATTTATTCACAATGTCCAACAACAACGAGCAAAGTGCCATACAACGTAGCATCGATAACAATGCTGATATTTACAGTACTATGCAATCTGTGATTGTCAATCATGCATAATCATGACCTACTAACACTACAATTGGGTATGAAGGAAGAAAAAAGTCATTTAAGGTAAATCTTTTTTTTAAAAAAAAAACATTATTTACTATTGAAACCAAGAAATTTGATCATAGTGTAATAGTTGCTGAAGGAAAGCTTTTGCTTTTTTTTTTTTTTTTTTTTTTTTTGTTCCTTTGTAAATCGTTCTAAAAAGGCGTGAGCCTCTGTAAGTTCTTGGCCCCGTTTATTGAGCGATTTTTTTCTATATTAAGTGTTTCGTCTGTGTCCTTTAGCTTGTTATACGGACAAATACCCAAACCTGATCTTTTTACAGCATGTTTTGAAGTTGAGCCTAGTTCTCATGTTACTTTAGGTTTCACTCCTGCCAATATCTTACCTGAAAAGCCTGTCACATACTTCAAACGTAGGACGTCTTTCTTTATTATACCACCATGACGCGTGATCAAAGATGTTTATTTCTTGTCAGAGGTAAAAACCAACACAAAAAACTAACAAACATAATACGTTTCATGTTTAAAGTGTGCGTTTAGAAATATGGATTTGTAATACTTGTTGCTTTTCAAAAAGACGCATGGTGAACTTGCGAAGTCCCTTTCCCCTCTTTTTTTTTTTTAGCATATCTAAGGTTTCAAGGATAATCAAAAGCTTCAATAGCTTAAAATCCATGTTCTGATTTTTATTTTAAAAAATCTTAAGTTTTGTTAATAAACAATTCTTATGAATATCATTCTGTTTAATATGTCAAGCCTTTTATTTAATTCAAAAAACATTATAAAGTATTAAAAAAGAAAAAATTCGGATTTGGTGTTTATTGTTCACTTTGGCTTCATTTTACTGCTTTAGATTTCTCCCTTTTAAGACATGCAGCTCCTTGTCAGCTTCATATTAAGATACATTCTCGATTTTGTTGAGGAATGGTGCTGTTACTAGGTCATACATAATCTTTTATTTTTATGTGTAAAGTGGTGTGCTGTGGCTCATTGGAAATTTAAACGCAGATGTATGATCAAAAAAGAGTCACCAAAAGCTTTTATTTTCTTTCTCTCTCTCTCTCTTTTTTTTTTTTCCTTCGAAAGAAAACAATAATGGACTCTAGTGTGCCAAAGTCTAACGTAAAAACAAACAAACAAGATAAACAAGCAAATAAAACGTTGAACTTACTGTCGCTATTTTTTTTTTTTTTTTTTTTTCTCCGGGGAAATGTAGCCAATTGGAATTCCCATTCCAAATGCTTCAAAAATGACATTATCAAGCTCACCTAATGTAGGTCAGCCCATGAGCTCTTCATATGAAAACCGTTGGTTATCTACCGGCGAGGACCCCAAAAAGAATATTCCCGTCATGCGTAGAAAGAGTACAACAACCGAAGAAACGCCAGTCGCTAAAGAAACCAAAAAAAAGGAAAATAACAAACCGGACGGGCAGCCCGCTAAAAAATCACAAAAGGATATGACAAAGGCAGAACGCCGTGCACTTCAAGAGCAACAAAGAGCCGCAAAGGAAAAGCAACGTCCCGCAGCTAACCAACCCAAAGGAGGAAAACAGTCTGCCGAAAACGACACAAAGAAGGCCTCTTCTGTTGCCAATAACGCGAACAATGCAAAAGCCTCCGAAGCTAAGCAGAAGAAGTCCAAGAGCCAGCAAAACCAAGTACCCTGGCTTCTTCATTTGGATACTCCTAAACGTCCCGAAGCAAGCAAAGATCTTCACCCTGCCGTTATTCAACTTGGCTTATATTTTTCCGAACACAAAATTGTTGGTTCTAATGCTCGTTGTGTAGCCATGTTGGATATTTTTTCAAAAGTAAATAATGGAAGTAAACGATGTTGTATTAACTTTTTTTTTTATATAGGTCATTGCTGATCATAAACCACCTTCTGACGCAACCTTTTCTAGACATATTCAAAAGCACTTGGATCCTCACATTGCTTATCTCTTGAGTATTCGACCTATGTCACTTAGTATGAGAGAATGTATTCGTTGGTTAAAGAAAGAGATGGCAGATATTGTTGAGCAGGATCCTCCATTAAATGACGAAGAATCTCGTAAACGACTTATTGAACATATCGGACACTTTATTCGCGAAAGAATCACCATGGCAGATAAACTGATTGTTCAAAACGGCTTACAAAAGATCCAGGACGGCGATATTATTTTGACTTATGCAAAATCTTCTGTTGTCGAGAGCCTTTTACTAGAAACAAAAAAGAAGGGCATCGATTTCAAGGTGATTGTGGTCGATAGTCGTCCTTTACTTGAAGGCAAGCATCTTCTCAAAAAGCTTGTGGCTGCAGGTATTGATTGCTCTTACCACTTGTTATCAAGTGTTTATGTCGCTCTCAAGTCGGTCACCAAGGTTATTATGGGTGCTCACGCTTTGTTAAACAACGGTGCTGTATATTCCCGTATTGGTAGTTCTATGGTTGCTATGGCAGCCAGCGACAAACAAATCCCAGTTATGATATGTTGTGAGACATACAAATTCGTGAATCGCACACAAGTAGATTCATTTGTGTTGAACGAACTTGGAAATTCTGATGATTTGGTCAATGTACAGTCAAAACAACAAAACACGTCCGTATTGTCTACTTGGAGAGAAGAACCTGATCTTCGATTACTAAATCTCTTGTACGACGTCACTCCCTCCAAATACATTTCCTTGGTTGTCACCGAAGTTGGTCTTATTCCTTGCACATCTGCGCCAGTTGTAAGTTTAGATTTTTCATTTTTGAATTCTTTTTCTAATCATTTTTCTTCTTTACTCTGCAGATTTGGCGTGAATACAAGTAATTTTACAACTTTTAACAATACATCTTTACTGAAACTAAATTCTCCTTTTTTTTTATAGCGAGGAATTTGGAAATCGTATTCATTAATGCTTTTAGTAGATACAATAAAACTTTACATTTTTTTCTTTTTTATTATTGATCTTCCTTGTAGACCAAACCAATTTCTTTTCTCCAGCTATCCACTGCACATACTTGACCTAAAGAGTCTGCCCAAGTCATATATTTACATTCAAGTTTGCCCTGCAACACCGCATCAGCTACAGCATCGGCTTCTATAGCATAGATATCAGTCTCTTCTAAAACAATAGGCAAAATTTCCTTTTCCTTTCCGTTCAAGACAAGTTCAATCTCAACAGGTCCTAGCTGTTGCAGATCAGGTCTCCATAGATTTTGTACTTTTAATGAACCTTGACTACCTAAAACCTCAACGCTCGAGTCACCATCACAAAAGATGCCTGTAAACAGCTGTGCAGTAACTCCGTTTTCAAATGCAAGGGAAGCGTTTGTCCACTCATCCACCTTTGTGTCAGCTTGAATGTATCCAGTGGCTTTTACCTGAGCAGGGTCAATGCCTTCTGTATCAGATCCTTTCGCTACCCCAGCAATCAAGCGAGCAAAGGACATTGGATCTATTGCAGGTAATTAAAAAAAAGCACACACAAAAAAAAAAAAAATAATTACATCCACCAATATCTAAAATAGCTCCTCCACCCATTTCATTTCTCCACAGTCTTGATTCAGGGCCTAAGGATCTACCGTCAAATGAAAATCCAGCCTTAATATGTTTTATATCTCCAAGCACACCCGATTGAACTAATTCGACCACTTTACGCGTCTGAGGATGGCAACGATACATGTAAGCTTCCATAACAAACACTTTATGTTCTTTGGCAGCCTCGAAGATTGTCTCCACTTGCTTCTGGGTCATACCCATAGGTTTTTCAATAAGCATGTGCTTGCCTACCTTGGCAGTAGCAAGAGCCAACTCAAAATGTTGAGGGTGGGGTGTTGAGATATAGACAATGTCAACGTCTGGAGTTTCCAATAATTTTTGATAGCTTTCAAAACAGTGTGTGGTTTTTACGTTGAATTCCGAACCAAAGGCTTTTGCACTTTGCAATGAGCGACTTCCTACGGCGACAAGTTCTCCTTTCTTGGCTACTTGTAACGCTTTGGCAAATAAGTGTGCAATATTGCCTGTGCCAATAATTCCCCAACGCAAAGAGTTCATAATGATAAAATAATTATAATAAGAAAAAGGGCACTAAAATAAAGAGTGGGAAACCTTATTTTGATAAATTCAGTTGTGGGGTTTGAATAGTTTTTTTTTTTTTTTTTTTTTTTTTTTTAAAAAAAACAATCTTATTGTTTGCCCACCACATCATATCCTAATGTGTATTCTTTTACAAACTGTTAAAATTAATACTAATTTAGTGCCTTGATTTTTTATGAATATTGTACTATGGTCTAGTTTTGTCTAACTTCTTCCCTTCATTAAATTCCATGTGAATACAACAAAGACAGAGATATGAACTCGAAGTTATCTCATGTTGTCAACAAAGTTGCTGTTGTATTCATAAAATCCGATGTAGGTCACTTTAAATTGAGTAAATGTTATTATTAACAGCTAAGAAAGATTATGAGCGTTGTTATTCACTTTTTTTTTCGGAAAAAAAAAAAAAAAAAGCCAATTTCTGAAACGCACAACGAAAATATAATCATTTTCTTTTCTCTCTTTTTAATTTTTCAATGGTCGACAAACCACCTCAAAAACGCACTGCAACCGCTTCTGCTGAACAGTCTGAAATTAAAAAAAAACGTCGTATTCCTATCGCAAACACTAAAGCTTCTCAAGCTCGTGCTAATGCTATAAGAACCGCCCAAAAGAATGCAGCATCTGCATCTAACCCCTCAAAACCACCACGTAAAAAACAAACGATCGAACCTCCTTCCTCAGCCAAATCTTATCATACTGCATCAAGCAGTTTAAAACAAAGACCAGCATGGGATCTAAGAGTAACAAATATACATATATATATATATATATATGATCCTTATAAAGATTTTAGGGAAGAGTGTCAGACATGTCTGAAATGTACAAGTTGAACATGAAGACACGTAAAAAAAAAAAAATAGGTGTGAATTACGAATTATATTGACTTTGTATTTCTAGTGGGAGAATTGAGAGGATTCAAAACAGAATACGAAATAATAAAAGAAGATAAAGAATCTCAAGTAAAAGAGGTTTTAGAACATGTCAAAGTGTTAAAATTAGATCTTCTTGTAAAAAAAAAAAAAAAAAAAAATTCAGTATTTGAGAAAAAACAAAAAAAAAAGCTCACTTTTCTTTATAGAGCTTGGAACGAAAGCATGCGGATGACATTGAAGATTTACATACACAACAACGCATTGAATATCAAAGGTTGGAAGATGAAAATTTGAACCATTCACGTCGTCTTGCAGCAAGAGAAATCGAAGCGAATGATGAAAAAAGAAGGCTCGATGCTTCGCTATCAGAATCAGAAAAAATAACTCAAGAAAACAACAAATTGATGGTAAGTTGAATAAAGTGTATAAATAGCGTGTTATACTTATGGGAAAAAAAAATGCTAGGAAAATATTGAAAAATCATCCACCTTATTCAAAGAAGTCGAATTAAAACAACAACAACTAATATCAAAACTAGATGTAAATATAAAGGAGACTATTGATGCGTTCATATATTAATCCTTGTTAATAGAGAGCAGAAATGTCTATTGCAGATCACGAAGATGAAACAAAAGCAATGAAGAAACGAATTGAAAGCGTAAGCAACGCTGTTCAAAGTCGGCAGGAAAAGCTATCTGAAGCTCATAAAGTACGCGATCGTTTATTGGAGAAAGTAAAACATTTGGAAGCTACAAAGAAAGGTAATGATATCTTTCTAAAGCTTTGAATAAGCCAATTGAATTTTTTGAAATAGAAAAATCCACGAACTTTTAAAAAAAAAACTACAATACTTTAATTTAAAATGAGACAGTTGGATTTTTTTTAGATAATCTAGGATTTAAAATTAGACTAGTATTTTATTTTTGTAGACAAATGTGAAATACAGCACGACACACGATTTTTTTTAAAAAAAAAAATGAGGAATAAAAGCAAATTAGATATTAAGGAGAGGAAGGGCCACAATAGAATGGGCCGAGTAAACGCATACCCGCCTTGTCGTCTTTTTCAAGCAACTTAAGAATAGATGGATTAACAATTGTTGAAAGACTATTTGAAGGAGTGACGTCAACTAATCCATTCTTTTCTATATGTTCAGCTTGCTCTTTTTTGAGCTGGGCAAAATCTAAGATGCTTTCAGCCAAGCGGCACTATCACAAAAATAAAGGTTGGTCAAGTGAAATTCAAATGAACAACAAAATTAGACGAATACCTTCATATTCCAGAAGAACTTCAGGAAACGAGGAAGAGTTCTTAGTTTATCATCAATGTCAGATTTTATATGAAACGTATCTTTAAGCCATAATTCGTAGATCGGGCTTTTTGGCTTGAAACGTAGGCTTCAGAGATAAACGTTTTCTCCTAAATTTATTAAATGAAGTAAGTGACAGGGCAGAAAATATGGTCAAATGAATTCTGTATCTTACCTGTACCATGTACGAAAAAGACTTTGCATTTTTTGAACGTCTCCACATTTGCCATAGGAAACTTACCGGCATATTTTTTTTTTAGCATTGCAAGGACTCCGAAGAGACTCTTATGATAATCAAATGCAATTTTTGATTTATAGTTAGAATCAAAATAGCCTGACGTTTTAAGTAGCAAGACTTCGGTAGTTTTAAGACCATAAAGTTTAATAATATCATCAGCCAGATAGTTGTGGTTATCTTCTCCATACAATGGGAGAGTTTTGAGTTGTTTGCTCATGGATGTCAATTTTGCTTCCCTATGCTGAAATCCTGATTTGCATCAATCTTCACTTTCTTTTAACCAAATGGCCACTGCTTCTAAGAAAGGAGTACATGAATCGGCTGGTAGTTGGTTCTTAAGGTATACACGGAATCAGTGAGACAGAATAAGAAAGACATTTTATTTATAATGAAATCAAAGGGTATATGAATCGTAATAGTTGTGACATATCCTCCAACATGTTATGTCCTATTAATATTGGCTACTGAGCCATGTAATGACATTTCAAGGTTTGCCTAATACAAAATATTTACCATCAGACTCCTCTGACAAAAACGATACGATGAAAGACTAATTCATTTAAGTTTTATTTATTAAAGTTTGAAAAATCTTCACTCAAATACAAAGAAAAAAGAAAAGAAACAGCATTGCTCATAGCATGGTATATAATACTAAGGAAATTAAGAAAAGAAAAATTAGTAAACAGAGAAATTATGGAAAATATCGATGCTTTCCCTTCAGATAACGATACTTACAGAAGTAAATAGGATAACCCTTTCTTCATTCAATCTTTATTATCTCCATTTCTCCTGATCATCACATATGGTTTATTTTCCGTTTTGATCATTCCATGTATCCTAATTTCATAAATCTCAAAACTAAGATTATGCTTCGAAATTGATAAGATGTGCATTCATTTTACAGCAGCACATTAAATAAGCAATCAAGTGTTAATAATCATACTTAAGTTTGTCTTCTACGTTTAAGTATCTTGTAATCCCAGCAAGTTTCTTTATTCTACCTAGACACTTGAACAAGTCGTTGGCAAGCCCACGCCAACTATTGTATACCTCACCAAGAGTTGTAGAGACCATCCCAATCCTTGAGAGGCTGACTTTTATCTCTATTAACCAAGAACCAAGATGGGTGGATTCTCTTAGAATTTCATAAGGCTTAACAATGTGGTGAAAAATAATATATATATATATTTGGTATGAAAAATAAATCATGAATGGTTTCTGTTGTGAATGATTAAAGATTGATGAAAATATTATAAGATTGAGTACATGTAATGCCCTGATCAGCTATTAGATTATTACTTGATCTGACCATCTTGACATATCCCGATCTATATGTTTACCAGATACTTTAATTATTGATGCACATCATGAATGGCACAAGGTTTTGCTTAACAAATAAGCTCAATTACATTAGAGATCAGATCACCCTGCAACACATTCAAATTCAATCACATACAATTATATGACGATTCCAGATCTGACATGAATCAATGATCATATCAGACTGATAAAGATATCAAACCTCAGTATGGGATCAATCATTGGCAGCAAACAATTGCATAATTTAGATAGGAAAAAACACTTCTCGAAAACTATAAATAAGCACTCTCTTTACAAATAATACATCGGTATCTTTCTGTTTCATTGTATTTTTACTTATCTATCTTTTCCTATTTTTATAACGGTTTCTGTTTTGATGGCATACAGGCGAAGTTGATATTTTTGCTGACTTCACACCAAAAGATTCTTGGCCTAAATTTGGTAATTCTGAACAAACCAAACAATAAACACTCGTTTTGAGCTTAAACAGTTTTTTTTTTTTTTTCATTTTTTTTTCTTCCACACAAAGTCTACGAAGAGAATTGCAACCACAGTTTGTCCATCGTCGGACCGTAGTCCTCCAGGTTCCTGCCCCTATTCTCCTTCTGTAGGCGGTAATCTGGGTGACAGAGTAGCTATTCCCATCCCAACAAGACGTTCCGACATCTAGCACAAGCACTAGATAATGAGGTTTCTCCTAAACTCTTCAGCTGATTCTGTGAGCAAGGCTACAGCCTCTTGCCATATGAACCCTCATAACGACATCATAAAAAAAAAAAAAGACAACACACCGAAGTGTATCACTCAGTCTTATGAAATCCTGGTTAGTGCTCACTGGCAGACCCTGAAGCCTGCTAAAGGCCGTCCCCTGCTTTACTTTGATCATTATTTATTCTTTACTGTAACTTTTAAAATGGTCAGTCCTCCAAAATTCCCCCACAATTGCGATAAAGAATATACACTTACTCCAGAAGCGCGAAACAAGTTTACCGAATGTAACAACGTTTTGACAATGCCAGTTAGAAGCTTCGGCGACCTACAACACCGCATTGATTGCATTACAGAGAATGAATTGATGAAAGGCAACCCTGAGGAGATATACAACGACATTAAATCTGCAATTTATAAGATAATGAATAACAAGGACCAGTGGGTAGCGTTGCCTTCAAATAAAAATATATATACATTCAGAGAGTATGTGATTATTTCTCATTTCGAAAAACAAAAGACAGTTTTATCAAGGAATACAAACGAACGATGGATGAGAATGAGCCAAGAGTAAACAAAAGAAAAATTACAAAGGAACGAGAAGAAGCATATGAAAATGCACAAAGGCTTGGAAATGCATTGACAATGAGAGGTCTTAGCGAATTTCAAGATCAATGTATTGGCTCAACAACAAAAGAAGAAGCCGCGACGCAAGTCTCAACAACAACAAGAGATGAAGCCACTCAAGCATCAATAACAGTAAAAACTTCGACATACACAACACCTACAAAAAAGATAACTTGAGAATATAAAATGCCAATTCACGCGATTAATTAATTTCAGACCTGTACCTTGGATAAGAATTAAAAAAGAAATTCATAATTTTTAATCCAGCCTCATTCTTGACAACACCACATAAACCGAAGATTCAATACATTGATAGAGAGAAAGCCAGAGATTTCTGTGAAATTGGAATGGGATTCTTAATTGATGATGATAACTATAAAAACAAGGAAGCAATGAAAGAATACAAGGGCAATGTTGAGGATCAAAACAAATTTGCCTCATTCGACTCTTTTCCAGGTGTTGCTGAATTTATACGAGACGTACTAAGTACCGATAAAGAAGATTTCATCAAAACGCTTCGGAATCATGAGAAAAGACTTAAAGCTACCGGTACTATTCGGACGTTTATGAACATTGTTTGCTATACTTTTACAGATTTCAGCTCAAATTGCAAACAAGAATTGCCCAATAGTAATAACCATGAGCGTACACCATTTGTTAAATAGAAGACAGCAGCAACCAACAAAACGTCGGGTTCGCTCAAGGCCACAATAAAATTATCCAGTTCAGTTATCGCTGAACAAACAAAAGTGCACTTGGTAGGTTCAAATATATTACTTGAAAAATATTTACTAACATTTCTCTCTCTCTTTTATCTCTTGCTCATTCAAATTAAATGTAAGTCATCATACTCTTGCAATTAATTTTTTTTCTCTTGCTGAGTTTAAAATATTTATCTGTGAATTTCCTTTTTTTAGTTGAATTGTCTTGTAGTGTAGACGCATTTATTTCTTTTTCTTTACTTCAAGAATATTCGATTTGAATGTTTGCCATAGTAAATCAAGTGAAGGACTAAAAGTATATTTGTAAGTAATAAGAAAATAAAATAATAATAATAAAAAACTCCTTACCGTGTATCTGGTAGCATTGGATACTATTTTTTTAACATTAATAAAATACTCTATCCTCATTTAATTAGTCTCACCTGTAACTTTGGTATCGGTTTAATGGGTTCGCCATAAAGCAAACAAGTAAATACATAAGCGGAAAAGTAATGTGCGCTCAGTCTTTTCCATAACAACATGTATTGAAAAAAGATGGCACTCATAGAAATTGGTATATTCTATCATTAACTGTTAGACACTTTTGCATAAAAAAAAGGGGGAGAGGAGAAGATAACTTACTCGCATCCAAAGATAAGTTCCTTTACCAAGATTTTCTTGTGGAGGCATTGTTTTTGGAGATTCATACAATTTAAAGGTCACTCGTCTTTTCAAAGATTTCTTGAACCAAAGCGAGTGGAAGATGCCACGATGCTTTAAAGCAAAGCAATCATAATCAAACACATCAAATCGAAGACCACCTAATTTACAAATAATGAATGAGGCCCAACACTCTTTTATTTACCTGGCAAGCGACGTGGATCCTTTATTCTAAGCATGATGGCAAATAGTGGGAAGTGGTTAAAGAATGCTAAAATGGTTCCCATCACAGCCTGTAAAAAGATAACCCCAACTCGTCCCTGAAAACAAGACTTTTTTTAGATTCAATGTTACGCTTTTGTTTGTTTACCAGAGCAAATGTTAAATAATATATAAAAACTGTTGGGAAAAGAAACGTCAAAAGAGTAAAAAGACTTGTACCAAGCAACAATTGGTCCAGATCGTAATCACATGAATCAATTCTGTTTCGAAGTACATTCTTCTTCTTGCCTCGAAACAGATTGAATAAAGAGTACAAGATGTTGAGTTGCCAATTAAAGATTCTAGCTGCTACCATATAAAAGCAATAAACGTGAAGTGTCATGCAAGCTAAGAAATCAGAAGAAAGAGAGATAAGCATGGTAACACCAAAGACACCAGACAACCCAATAGCATGGATTATTTGGGGAGTATAGGGTTCTACTGCTTGAGGACAGATTGTCCAAATACGAAGAAGCCAAAGAAATAGTTCACTCAAGAAGCTAGCCAGTTCGCCATTCAATTTCAACCCTGCAGGTGATTCTAAAAACCATAAAACCATGGATTCAAGAGATTTGACAGTATATTTCTACTCAGTGGTCAGTATATAAAGTAAAAAAAAAAAGAGAGATAGAAAGATGATCTACATGGTTCTATTTACGTGCAAGATATCATGAAAGTTTTCTGCCATTATATATTTGTTGGCCATCAAAAACGAACCAACAGCCAACCCAATAATAATATCATTGGCAACCAGCCACATACTATTATAAAAGCTTGTATAAAAGAAGGGGATGGTCAGAACTTTTTTTTTTTTTTTTTGCTTCACAGGGTCGTGTACGCACACGACAATATACCTTATATAATGTGCCCTGGCTTTTGCTGTATTTGCCCAATTTTGTTTTCTGAGCATAACATATTGTCTCGGCCAAAAGAAGAGTTGCTGTAATCTCAAATCTATTTGTTGGCCCGCCGCAAATAAATCCTTAAAGGCAACCCCGTTTAATATAAAAGGTGGTAATCGTATACTGAGTGCCTGTAGTGTCACTTCGGCCAATGCTAGAACGAGAAAAAGTATGCACATGGAACACCGAACCACAAGTTTTCTAATATAATATCCAATAAACCATTTCGGGTTAGTAATCACATTTCTTACTAGCCATGTCCATAAGGAATGGATAAAACGAAGAAAGTAAACCAACACAACACGATCAGATGAATTTTTTTGCTTATATTTGAACGGAAGTTGATCCACGCCATGTTCCAAAAAATAGGATGAATTAATCTATTAGGATTAGGACACAAGTTTTGTTGTTGTTGTTTAAACCTGAATTAAAACCATATCCAAATTGGCAGATGCACGTTTTTTGCCTCCATCATTGAGTTGATGACTGCACTGTGTGATTTGTTCCAAAGGGCTGATATGTGCACGATTTTCTCTAACTAAAACAGGACTAGAGACTGAAATGTCAAGTTCAAGAGGATTCAAAGACAAAAATTGTAGTCCTTTTGGATTGGGTTGTTCATAGAATATAACTTGATAGCTGTCGTTTACTAATTTTTTGTTGTTTATATTTACAGATCTGTACAAATCCATCAGATGAGCCCCTCCCTCTCTTTGTTTTTCTTGATGAGCTTACAATGGTACAGGTATATAGTTGGGATTTAAAGTGATATTTAACCAGATCTCTTGCTCTAAAATTCCAGCATTGTTAATTAGAGTGCAGAGAGATGATGTCAAGTTATTTTCTAACCTGGGTTGACTACAGGAAACTTGCATTGTTGTTCTACATTTAAATAACCAAGAATTCTTGGCGAAACGTTGCAAACTTTGTTAATATGGTCGAAATGTTCTCCAGATGTACGAGTTTCATTTAAAAGATGGTGCAATTCATCAAACTATTTCATAAAGTAATGAATTTGTATGCATTATCAAATATTGACAACTTCTTACTTTTACTTTGACATTAGGTACAACGGAAGCAACACAAATAGAATTTGAAGCATTATACCAGCCAATGAGGTAGCCCTGTTGACATTTCGGTGAACATAAATGGGAAGGCCAAAATAACTTCATGGCATCTTGGGTCAACATTTACAACATTTATAAAAAAAAAAAAAAAAAAAAAAAAAAAAGTTTATTATTTTGCCCATGAAAATTAAAATGCAAATTACCAAATCAAAATATCTGGTTGTTGATTGACAATGGGTTTGCTGCTACTCGGTTCTTCAGCAGCATTCATCCTTAGTTTTTGGTATAATAAACCATTTATATTTGTATGAGATTTATGAGCTTCTCTCATCATTTCAACAGTTTCAAGCCAGGCCAAATCCATTTGTTCCTTTAAACGAGCTTGTTTGATCGCGTTTCTTTTTGCAGCGGCCAAGTTTAGTCTTTCCCGGACTTCATCTCGCTCTACGGGCTGAGATGCCATTAGTGAACGTCGACCTGCTTCTTCGAGTTGTTCGTCCACTGAATACTTTGAGCTATTGACTTTCTCTTGACGACGACTGGGCTGTAACACATTAGGTACATGAGGTTCATTGCTTTCATTAGATCTAGTAAACATGGGCGACGTGCCTAACAAAGGTTTCTGGATAGATTCCTCGAGCATTTTGGGTAAATCATCAGGCTTAGTCCTGTCATTTGACTTGAATAAATGGCTGTTAACCAAAAGTGTAATCCATTCTGTATGATCATCTGGTTTGGCTACCCTCTTGGGTAAATCCTTTGTCATCTTGATGGACAGGGAGACGTTATCCTTTTGCATGCTGTGTTGATGAATATCTTGTACTTCTTGAATTATATGCTTGGTTTGTTGAAATGGATGCTGGATTGTATACTTGCTGAGGTTTTCTTGGGTTGTGTGCTCGTTCTTGACTTGTTGGATTGTATGCTGATCATTAAATGTATGCTTTTGGGTAATTTTATCGACTTTGTTTGCAGGAGTGCATGCCTTATTTGTATTTTCTGGCATTTTATTCGATTGCGTAAAACCTAATAATATATAAAATAAACCCCAATTCCAAACACCTCGTTTCTATTTTACATTTGGGTGAGGATTTCATTTTTCTCAGTACTTTGGTAAAGAAGCCATTTTTTTCTTCCTTTTTATTTTGAAATAATTGACTCAACTTTTTAGTGGCCTTTTTATAACTTTTTTTTTTTTTTTTTTTTTTTCAATCAATTTGTTAAAAAGAGTTTATCAACCCCTTTCCTTTTTTTTTTTTTTTACCCTTTTTCAAAGCTGTGAGTTTCGTTTTTTATAGCCGGACGAGCGCTTTGCATTATCCTGAGAAAAGAGAGAAGAAAAAAGAAAGAAAGAGAAAGAAAAAAAGGTGAGATTAGTTATTAACTTGCGGAAAAGTCGGAAGTAGCCCCGAATTTTTTTTAAGGTTTGTTGTTTTTTGTGTAGCACACTCTCATTTAAGCATAGAAAAAGAGAGCAACAGTATATAGCTCTTGTTATTTAAAACAGCCGAGACGTCTTGTGAAAACAATCATAAAAACAAGAATTTGTCTTGTAATATAAAGGGAAAACATTCTTTGTTGTGTGGGTATTTCTGATATATACATGTTACAGTAGTACAATGTCAATGTGTGGAACAGTTCATACATTAAGAAATAAAGACGTATGCCTTGTCAAAATGTGTCCATATTTAAGGGAATTATTATGGAAAGCAAACAATACAAGTCGGAAAAAAAGAGTTATTTGCATATAAAAGAGATGGGCCATCAGCTCTTTTTTTAGCTACAAAATCATGTACTACAGCCCAATTAGTTCAACATCGGTTCTCCCTTTTATAGTGAAAAGCGTGGTTGATTAGTCTCCTGTCAATTGATACGTACTCCCCCCCCCAAAAAAAGGCTTCTGACGAGCCCAATGACTGAGAAATATAGCGCGTTTTTTTTTTTTTTTTTTTTTTTTTTTTTTTTTTTTTTTTT